>CAIGQQ010037872.1:3234796-3298193 GCA_903798035.1 Danio albolineatus
ATATATATATATATATATATATTAACTAATTTATTTCGGCTAGAATAAAAGAAGTAAGACTTTCTCCAGAAGAAAAAATATAGTAGAAAATACTGTGAAAAATTCCTTGCTAGTTTGGGGAAAAATTAAAAAGAAAAATAATATTCACAGGAGGTTGTGATCCATAATTATATTTGTTTTACAGTTGGGTGACACTTTATTTTGATGGTCCGTTTGAGTATTAGTAGACTGTCTACTTAATATCTGTTGATACTAACATTCAACAGACATTTTACTGACTATACGAAACTTTGCAAGTACATGTCAATTTACACTAACCCTACCCCTAACCCCAACCCAAATCCCAACCTAACAGTCTACTTAAAATCTAATGAGAATTAGTTGCAATGTAACTTAAATTCAACAAACGGACCATCAAAATAAAGTGTGACCTACAGTATGATAAAGTTAAAGCATTGAGATTGCATTGTCTAAAAGTGAATATACAGTAAACTGTATGAAACCATAGCACCTTTTTGTTATTTTATACAGCATCTATACAGTTTCAGCTCCAACCATGTCTAAAACTTTCTAATATCCTGTTGATTTCCAGACAAAATCTCTGATTAACACATAAAAGGTATAATGTACCTTTTATTAAAGCTTGTGATGTCATGTCACATCTGGTTAAGATTTTAGTTAACTTTTCAGCGTGCTTATACAAATAGATATTCTCAAATGTTCATGCTTCTTGGGTGAGTTTTAAATTATGGGACGTTTGCTATCATAATAACGTCAGTTTAATTAACTAATTGACATATGAGTGTGAGCTTCTGCAGGTCATTCCAATGAAGTTTTATACATTAAATTCCTAAAGTATGCAAACGGCAAAAGGTTTTTTCTAAGCTTACATTAATGCACGTACAGTATTATGAGAAACGCATGACCTATTCTTCAACTTCAAATTGTTTTGCACATTTAAAATTGAACGTCTTACAACTTCCAGGAGATACATTTTACAATGTGTTGAGATCAAGTGTAATATTTAAACTTTTGGGTTTCCAAAAAATTGAAGAAAGGGATTATTATGTGACTCACAGCTAAAGCAACAGATTATATTACTGGATTGTGGCCAGGACATAATCACAATGACTCAGTATTAAGTGATGTTCTGGTCGAGAGCCACCGACGGTCTTCTCTGAGTAGATGCAGAATACCATACACACTTATTTAATCCAGTGTTTAGATAACATCCTTGGGAACGGGTTTTCAACAGACTGTTTGGCATCGGTTTAGCATAGTTAGAGGGTTTAAAAAATATGGAAGAAATTGTATTTATTGCTTAACATTCATTTGCGAAGCAATAGAGCAGAAAGTTTTGTTTTAGAGCTGCGCTGGGTCATTCAAAACCTTTAGTCGAGGTTATAAGATGTTAGAATTACATCTGTTAATGGGTGTTTCTTCAGCTATGGGCACTTTTGAACCATTAGAAAATAAACTCTGTTAAAACGCACATTTTTTACACTCTCACTAGTTTATTTAATTTGTCTGCCGACAATGTTCAACATTGGATATTATAAAGGCGTTTCTCTGAAAGTCATGAATATTTCCACCACAGCATCGCTTTCCATCTCAAATGGCGTTTTGTGTTTAATAATGAATGAAGTGAAAATTGCTGTGATGGAAACATTTTAATAATAAAAAAAGAAAGATATGTTTCACTCAGTGATGTAAATGAACAAATTAAAAGAGCCCCTATTATGGGTTTTTGAAAATGACCTTCCCTGCAATGTTTAACACAGCTCTAAGTGAATGAAAACATCCAGCTAAAAGTGCACTGTGTTTAAAACTACTGATTCCTTAAGGAAAGAGTCAACTGAATGAGTGTCGTTGTTATTACTTGGGGTTAGGGAAAAGAATAGAGGAATATGCTGGTGTTTAACTGCATTGCTTTAATGCATTCTCTGTGCTACTTCATAACCGTGTTGGGCGTTTCTCTCCATCTCACGCTGAACCCAGTCGACCAATCACAACAGACTGGGTCATTAGACCAATCAGTGCAGATTATCCTCATGCAAAGGAGGGGTTTGGGAACAAATGAATCGCTAATCAAATCATATGGGAGTTGTTGAGATAATTAGGGAAAAAATAAATGCATATTATAAGACAATGAAAGTGTTTTTTGACCTTGCACACAAATCAGCCTGTTGTTGGAGAACTCCAAAACCAAAATATGATAGGAGATCTTTAAATACTAAGATTACTGCAATTAAGTATTTTTTTTATGGAAATGTACTTTAATAACTAGTTTAAAAAATATATGTATTTTACGTAAAGTATATTTTTACTTCTGTATTGTTACTTCTAACTGCACTATATTTCTTTAACCTGCAGTCACCTTAATTACATTTTTTTCTTGTCTACAGGGATTAGTTAAGTAGAAGAATCAGCCCTGTCATTCCCATTCAATCAAATGGTGAATAGATTTGTAAATTTACCAAAAGTACAGTGTTGTAACATTAAAAGTGTCCAAGTAGATGCAAAATCATTGCTCGCCACGGCCGAGAGACTGTTTAACCTGCATGGCATGATGATACTGTATGATGAAAGAAATCACAACATTTTTAATTTGCATGCTATAATTTGGAATTATACTGATTACTTTTCTTCTGTACTTTTAGTAGGGTTACTTTTTAATGAACAGCAAATATCTTAATAATCGACAGGCAATAAGAAGATAATAATATGGAGAGTCCTTGTAAACCATACAAATATGCTTGTATGTGTGTGTGTGTAATAAATGCTCAAGCAGTAAAACATAGATTATGATTCCGTTCAAAACTATTCCAAAAATATTTAGTCTAGAACTTTTCAGTGCAAAGCTATTTAGTCCAAAACTGAAAATGTCGCTTTACTGGGTATATCATTTATCAAAAAATAAATGAACATCCTTTGAAATAAAGGCTGAAAACAAGAAACATCTGAATCCAAATTCCAATATAAAATTGCTCAATTATTTTTATTTCATCCAAATCTATGAAGTCAGCAATATATGTTGTGAAAGACAGGTAGATTGATATGTGTGTGGGATGTCTGAAATAAAAAGAAAGAGAGAGAGGGAAAAAATCCTCCTCAGCCATAAGATCTATGAGCTAGTGAATCAGTGTTAGTGCAGGCTGAGCTTCTCCTGATCTGTTTACAGAAGGAGGAGTGTGGGAGATAAGAGAGACGCAGATGAACGGCCATACAGCAGCTTCGGCTCTGAATCACACAGGGGGTGGACAAGAAATAACAGCCTCATTCAGACTGATAAGAAAAAAGAAGATCTGGAGTGCTGAGCGAACGGCAGTGTTGACCGCTTGCTCGCTAATGTTGCTAAAACATCATTCAAGAGTAGACCCATTTACAAAAAAAAGTTTGGCTCACGAATGAACCTATGGCGATTCAGTTTGCATATCCAAGGGTTTGTTTCCCATCCAGTGTAGTTTAGCACTAAAAGTGATTTTTTTCCACCTCAGCAGTTCATGTTTATTCGCCTTGTAACTCGAGATGTGCTTTAGCCAAACGCTGATCAAACTGGAGAAGACGTGACCTGAGGTGAAAACGCCAGTCGGTATCGTTTGCCTTCACTTGCCCTCGGTGGGTGCGGATTTTGGGAAGGGTTTCATATCTCCACATGCTGTCTGACGGCTGCCAGAAAGGGCAATCGTTTTGCTACCTTTTCAGCAGCAGACAGAAGTGATTAGCAGGTGAAGAATCGGCCATGTGCTCAGGGTCACGCTGCACCGGCCTGGAAATTTCCAAAGCAAACAAACGCACTAATAGCTGCTATCTGGAGGGAGAGGGGTTGTATTGTGTCTGCAATTTCAGATAAAGCAAATATACTTTTCGCTTCGCTCAAATAGAAATGTCCGGCAATCTTCTGAATGGTTTCATTATTAGGGTCATTTGTCATTCGAGAGAGGAGTTTTAAATAATGATTTGCTCATTGATTTTATTCGTGAAGATTATATAATAGGGTTTCATGAGGTAGGAATAAATATTTTAGTAACCGTGTTCAGTATTGTAGGTTATTGTATAAATGTATGGTCACACCTGACAATAAGGATTCATTAGGTAATGCATTTACTAACATGTACTTATTATAAACAAAACTTGTACAGCATTTATAAATCATATATACAGTACTTCAACATTTACTAATGCATTATTAACATCGGACTTCATGCTTGTTACCATTTACATTTGTTAATAATTAACATTCATGTCAGTTAATGCACCGTGTGTTCACATGAACTAACAATGCACAACTGTTTTTTGAGTAACTAACATTAACAAAGATGAATAAATACTGTAATGAATGTATTGTTCATTGTTCATTTTAGTAAATGCATTAACTAGCATCAACTAGTACATTATTGTAAAGTATTTCAAATGTATATTATTATACTATAATACTACTATAAATCTTAAAACATTTAAAAAAAATTAAACAGATTTTATTAAAAGAAAAAATATTTGGCCAAAAAGTGGTCCAAAATATTTTAAAAATTGTTATGCCTAATGTGAAACCTTTATAATATTTAAAATCATTCTAATATTTTTTTTTTTATTAATTAATTGTTTTATTTTTCAGAGCCCTTTGTTATTTGTTCATATTGACAATTCAAAAGAAATTCTAAAGATAGAAGCCCTTATAGATTCTAGTGATGGTTCTAAAATATGATATAAAAGAGTTTAAAATAAATAAGAAACAAAATCTGAACCCAAAATCTATCTGACCCCGAATATTTGAAGTGTAGAAAAGAAATCTTAGAGGTGGCACAGAGGCTCAGTGGTTAGTACTGTCGCCTCACAGCAAGAAGGTTGCTGGTTCGAGTCCTGACTAGGCCAGTTGGCATTTCTGTGTGTAGTTTGCATGTATGGGTGCTCCGGTTTCCCCCACAGTCCAAAGACATGCTATAAGTGATTTGGATGAACTAAATTGGTCATAATCTATGAGTGTGTGTGTGAATGCGAGAGGTGTTTCCCAGTACTGAAAGGGCATCCACCTAGTAAAACAAATACTGGAATAGTTGGCGGTTCATTCTGCTGTGGTGACCCCTGATAAATCAGGGACTAAGCCAAAGGAAAATGAATGAATGAATAAGAAATTAAATAATTTTATTATAATATATTTATTATAATCCTTCAGTTTTGCGATTAGTTTTTTGTGTTACATCTATATTTATAGTTTATATTTTGTTTATGCAATTTTGTTCTAAAAACAGAGATTATTATAAAATAGTATGTTGTATGGTTTTATACTAATAGGACTAGTCCTATTAGTAAGGCAACTTTCCTCGCAATATTGAAAGAACAGACAGATTCACACAGCATAAAATGTAAAAGTAATGGGAGAAATAGCCTGTGCTTTATAACATTTCATTATGTTGAGTTAGAAATGGCCCTGCTTTGACCTCCAGCTTATGGCTGTTCCTACTGTACTGGCACCCGCTGCTGTGTGAGTCCTCCACGCTTCTCTGGAGCTTTATAATGCAGTATGATGTCAGAAAGGACCCTGACTTTGGCTGTGTGACATTCATCTGTCAAAATCCCCATCCCGAGTGCCAGCACTTGGACATATGAGCTCAGAGCAGGACGCTTGGCCTGACCAAACGCCCCTCGACCCGTCCAGAACCCTGGACCAATCACTTGTTGCTGGGCAACTCCAATGAAAATATTGCCTCAATGTCTGCTTTATAAATACTTTTAATTAGTTGTCATTTGAGTAAAAATGAGGGTTATGAGTCGCAACGGGCTTGCAGCGGACCGCAGGTCTTTAATGCAAGGGCCGCAGTGGCTGTGCTGGGTCAGCGCCATGCTGGAAGTCAAGCCTTTGTCTGTAGACTTTTTCCCAGCTTCTCACACATGCTGCAAACCCCTTTACACACACCACATTTCTGTTGCAGTGCCAGACCTAAGGTTAATACAACTCAGCATAGTTACAGTTTACAGTGGCTACAATGCACTGTAAAATAAAAAAGAAGTTTAGTCTAAAATTAATTGTTGTACAATATATGTTTGTACAGATGTGTTTCTTGTTTTAAGTTTTAATTTAACTTGTAAAAAATGTTGTGCAAATATGTGACCTGCATGAACTCTTTGTGCCCTCAGATTGAATGAAGATGATTGTGGTCTGAATTTGACCTATGGACCACCAACTGTGTTCCACCAATTGAATAGGATAACTTGCCATTATCCAATTATCGTTTTTTACCAGAGCTCATCCTGCAAGTTATGTTATTATTACTGTATAAACCAGAATTCAACAAAGACTTGGATTTGAAGCAGCTGAGAGATGTCATAGCTAGCAGACGCAGGAGGGCAGATCTGGAAAGAGCGAGGGATTCCAGATTAGCAAGGAGGTGCTGAATGAAAGGGAAGACATACG
This sequence comes from Danio albolineatus, assembly GCA_903798035.1. Classification (NCBI taxonomy): domain Eukaryota; kingdom Metazoa; phylum Chordata; class Actinopteri; order Cypriniformes; family Danionidae; genus Danio; species Danio albolineatus. The sequence continues at coordinate 3,241,209 of CAIGQQ010037872.1, forward strand.
TGGTGCTCAGAGTGAACAGACCTCACACACCCACACATGCTGTGGTTTGCGTCTCTATTCCTGCTCAATCTCAGGTTTCATATCTGTCAGATTTTACGAGCAGTAATTTGTTTAGGAGAGCTGGGGGAGGAGAATAACTGCCTAACACCTTTACAGCTGCGTGACCAGGGGGTTTGCTGTGGAGTGCTCTGCTGATTTAGGTTTGTAGACAACAGGGTGAGGCACGGCCATCATCAGCACATGCTTGCGTTGTTTCAGATGGGCGACTTATAGGATCGCTCTGGTGGTGTGATCAAACAAGGATGCTGAGCTTTATTTGCTTACAGCTCACCCATATGGGAAAGGACATATCCCTTCATTTTTCTTAGACAAACACTATCTGCTAGTTTATCAATAAAGTAGTTAAAACATGACATTTCTCAATAGCAAGGTTACTGAAGCATTTAAACTTTGAACATTGCTATTACTGCTGCCAAATACTGTGAACAGACACATAAACTCAGGTGATTCACACAGGCTTAATCAACCAACTGACAAACTGACCAACTAATTAACCAACTGACCAACCAACCAACTAACCAACCAACCGACCAACATCAATCATTTCACCAACCAACCAATCAACCAATCAACTGACTGACCAACGGAAAACCTAATCAACCAACTTACTGACCAACCAACTAATCAACCAACCAATGACCAATTAACCAGCCAACCAACCAACTCACCAACTTACTGACCAAGCGACGAATTAATCAATCAACCAAGTGACCAACTAATCATCCAACCAACCAACCAACCAACTAATCAACCAACTAAATGACCAACTAATCAACCAACCAATCAACCAACTAAATAACCAACCAACTGACCAACCAACCAACCAACCAACTGACCGATCAACTAATCAACCAACCAACTAACCAATCAAACAATTACGCAACCAACCAACCAACTCCCTGACCAATTAATCAATCAACCAACCAACCAACCAGTTAACCAACCAACTGACTGACCAACCAATCAACCAACCAACCTCTACATTAACTGCATTAGGCATATCATACCCGACTTTTTATAAAACCTAAATTTGTCTCCTGTACTTTTTCACTACACACTTGTGTTCATGATATGTTGAGTTTATTTTGCTGCAATGTATATCAATGTAGAGTTATTAAAATATAGTCCTTATAATATCCGTTATGTTAATGTACAAAATATAGATAGTATATATAGTTTTATTGCTACAAACCACTTACATTCTGAAGTAAATGCATCCATTGGCTATAAGCATAAGCAGTCATATTGGAGTGATTATAAATGCAATGAGTGTCTTTTTTTTAATTTCCTGATGTTACAATAGGATCCAAATCCCGCCCATTTTGAGGCCCACCGCAAGGTGATGTAGATGTGCGGTTTTCCTTCCCACTGAAATGTTTGACAGCCGCATATAAACATCTGTAGTAATGCATGCACTCATATCAACAAGACAGGACGTGCGTAAAGCAGCTGGGATTAAAAGATCTGTTCAGCTTGCTGTGATCATCAAATGTGATCAAGAATGAGTTTTACAAGTTTAAAATGTTTTTAAAACAGTGCATGTTTGTAATGAATTACAGCGATTTTATCATCTTTATCTCCACAGCCGCATTTTTAGTACAATTGTTAAAGAAGACACCTCAATCCTGGGTTGTGGATGTTGAATCAGGTTTATTTTGTACATTAACATAACGGATATCCAAACAGCAGTGTGTATTAACGTGTATCCTGTCACATTCGCCATGCAAAAACAGTGCAAAGTTAAACACTCGTGCTGTGTGTATGTCCGCTGTGTGTGCGTGAACTTTGTAACAACATCATGTTTAACTCATCATTGCAGAAAGATTTGAATGAACTCAACAACAAATACATCAAATAATCATTGGGAAAGTTCTCACTGTAGTATTTCTCACAAATGTTACGTGAAATCTGCTTCCTTCATGTCTGTCAGTCTGCTGTTTATCTGACGCAGCCGAGGTGGAGATTGAGGCACACTCTGACAGGCATGTGACAACGGTGGATGGGGAAATCTTGAAAAAGTGGCAAAATAGATGCCCTTTAAGGGTACTGCCCCAATAATATGCTGTTGTACCCCTGAAGGTACATCTTTCTTAGTGTGTGAAGTGCAATGCACAATACAAAATATATGCATAAACATATAAGGCATAACCTAAACAAACAAAATAAAAAATACCTACAGCACTTGGCATTCCATTCCCCCATTAAAATAATAACTATGCCCGTCAATTACCCAAGTCTCAGTAATGAGCTGTAAAATTATATTATTAAATAGGAGATTTTGGATGAGATGAGTTAAAAATAATCCGGTAACACTTTACAATAAGGTTCATTAGTTAATGCATTTACTAACATGAACTAATCATGAACAACACTTGTACAGCATTTATTAATCATAATTAAACATTTTCTAATGCATTATTACCATTCAAGTCCATGCTTGTTAACATTAATTAATGCACCGTGAGTTAACATGAACTAACAATGAACAACTTTATTTTCATTAACTAATGTTAACTAACATGAACAAATACTGTAGTAAATGTATTGTTCATTGTTTGTTCATGTTAGTAAATGCATTAACATTAACTAATGAACCTTATTGAAAAGTGTGACCAATAATCCTTCGCACAATATTTATTTGTTGACAAAACCTGACATATGTGGCAATTTAAGTGTGCTAACCACAATATAAATGAAACAATTGACTCCTGCCCAAGGCAGTGATGTAGCCCGCTGTTAGTTGTGTCTTACATAAACTTGAAAATGACTCAACTTTTTAAAAATGTATTATTATTATTTTTTTTACAATAGCCCTAAAGCAAGTATCGCACCCCACAACCCGAACCCATCTGAATTCAAACCTTAGAGCTTGATCGCGGTGCAGAAAGAGCGCGGGTCAGTTTTCCTTTGACTGATCTAATGGAACTCTGGGCCAGAGGGAATCTGGTGATGTCATTTCAACAGCTTAACCATTTATGATGCTTTTACTACATGCTTGAATGACAAAGGCATCGCATAACAACTCGTGCTGAAACGCAGCTTTGCGTGTGCCACTTCTTCTCAGATCCTGTTTTTTAAGCATTCATGTAAATCGATTCAATTATTGTTCATTTAAGTATGATGTCATAATGAAGAACCTGCATCCAAAAATGGCCCGAATCACCAGGGATGGCAAAACATAACCTCCTAAAAAAAAAAAATCTGTAGAAAAACAAGGGCAGCTCAGGATGACTGTTTGGCTCTGGTGCACTTGGCCCGAGGATGAATTATTGTTAAATGGAGCAGTTGGCGGTGTATCAGGGCAGTTTGAAAGTGTCTCTGACAGTCTAATGCCATTGTTGGAGCAAAGATGAGGAGTCGTGTTGTCTCTGGCTGGGTGCAGGAGAACCGAGAGCAGGGCTTGGCATGTTTATTATAATAGGTTTCAGTGCGGCCCTGGGGGACCCAGCCTTCCAAAGGATCTCCTGTATAGGTCCCCTGCACACTGCTGCTTATATACCACACGCTTTATAGTACAGATGAGACGTACAAAACGACTGGCTGGAAGAGTACAGAAACAGAGTTATGGTAACGACTATTATCTTGATAAGTTTGCATTTGCGTCGCACCATTAGTAGCCAGGATTGTCCTAAATGGTCAATAAATTGTCAAAAGATGAAAACTTAATTAGAACTTTGACTGTACTTTGTTTAAAGATCGCATTTTAAAATGGCTCATTTTACTGACGATCCTTGACGAGCTTTCAAGAGGCCAGTATTTACAGAATTAGCTGCCAATCGTATAGAATAGCGAAGAGAACAGTCAGAAAACAGTAGATCCGTCAGTAGGCCTATACGCCGACTGTTTGTTACACTTGTTGAGATGACTTTTGAAAGAGAATTATCCAACAATACATCCCTCACTAGCTAAAGTCTTTATATCTGTTAGATATTCGTTTATTACCACAGAATTATGGCTAGTCATAGAGTAGCAGTAGAAGTGATGCATGTTCTCCACACTAAAGGACACAGCTGCCTGGACGCAAATTTACAATTACTGCCAAAATGGCAAGATGTTGCCTTGAGAAAACACCGGCATTAATAGACAGCACTCCAGAGGATCATTAACCGAGTTCAGGCTATGCCTTTTAATTAATGAGAGTAGAACGGTTCGAAAATGAAATGCTTGTGCAATCACCGTGGCATAATATTTATTCTATGTCAGTGGTTTTCTATGAACACCTGATAGGATTTGTGAAGCTTTTTTTTAAAGTCATCAGTCTTTGCTTGTTTCTACAGTATATTTGGTTCAGGTAGTGGAGGATTTTTTTCAGCATCACCTTATGAAAGTGCTAGTGGTCGCTGCAAAGTCTTTTTTTTTTTTAAATACTAAAGAATTGTGGAACATCTAAAGGCCGGTTCACACTCTGCTAAAAGATGCCAACAGAGGCTTCGTCAGGTTTTGTCAAGTTAGTGTGTCACTCCTGTCAGTGTCTGTTGGTGTTGGACGGTGCTTGCTTTACCTGATTCAACATAAATGGTTTAAATGGCTGTGGAATTTCTGAGATGTGACATCTGGTTAGTTGTCTGCATCTGTTGGTGCAATGTGAACTGTCTTTAAAGCTTTTTCTGGAACACTCGGATCCTTTTTGATGCTCTGATCTAGTGGAGGAGGAAAATATAAAATACAATATCTTATAGAATGGGGTGGCATGGTGGCTTAGTGGTTAGTACTGGTGCCTCACAGCAAGAAGGTTGCTGGTTTGAGTCCCGGCTGGGCTTGTTGGCATTTCTGTGTAGAGTTTGCATGTTCTCCCTGTGTCCCTGTGTTCGTGTGATTAAAGTTGTTGCACATCCACCGGCTTCCGCCTCAGATTTAGTGTGTTTTAGCTACATCAAGGTAGTTCAGAAAAAACAAAACACCAGTGAAGAAAGACGACACAGAGGAACATAAAAACCTACTGCCAGCTAGCGTTTTGGAAGTGTTATTGCAGAGCAACACAAACAGCATGCAGAACTATAAATGCACGGCTATGTGCAAGGCATGCGCCGTGGGTCACGTCAATCACTCGAATCAGAAGTGTATACCAGGCTTTAGCCAAAGGAGAATGATAATATGAATATCTATTTTTTTTGTTCTTTTGCGCTGGAAATGTTTTTAAGGAATTCATATAATCTACCGATGCAGTAAATGAAAATATATTTTAGTTTAGAAAACAAAACGGGCCAAATTGAATACAATTAAAATTAACTTCCTTTTATATTCTATTGAAAACAAGGATTTTATGTGATGCTTGTTGAGCAATATTTGTACTTCAAGCTAAATTAAAGAATGAAGTGGCATGATGTAATTCCGAACAAATTCAGCTCCAAAACAATTTCAGTTTGAATATAATTTAAGAGCGCACAGCAGCTTGCCAAAGTATAAAGTATTTCTATAAAGTTTGCTTGCCTGGTAAACACCTTTATAACTGCCATTGGGCCATGGCAATTACGTAATAGGTTGTTGTGGCTCTGAGGCTCTATTTTTTTTTTTTAATGTAGCAATCTTCTGCACTTCATTTCTTCTGCTTAGTATTTTTGGTAACACTTTACAATAAGGTTCATTAGTTAATGCATTGACTAACATGAACTAATCATGAACAACACTTGTACAGCATTTGTTAATCATAATTAAACATTTACTAACGCATTATTAACATGCTTGTTAACATTAGTTAATGCACAGTTAGTTAACAAACTAACAATGAACAACTGTATTTTCATTAACTAACGTTAACTAACATGAACAAACACTGTAGTAAATGTATTGTTCATTGTTTGTTCATGTTAGTAAGTGCATTATTTAACATTAACTAATGAACCTCATTGTAGGGTGTGACTGTATATTCAAATCAGATGTCTGTGAGTAAAAACATAAAACGACGATTTATAATAAAACTTTAAGTTGCATTTCTAGTTGATCTTCTGATCCAGCTTTTTTTTTTACTCTTTATTGTGTTCACGTTCCAGTTAATAGCTCTAAACCTCCTTGAATTGAGATGTTACTGATAATAGTTTTGACTTTAAGTAAGTGCTTTTTAATCCGATTTATTAAAACAGTATAAATGTGGTGTGTATAACCTAATATTCATGAGGTAAGCTTTTGCCATCTTGTTCTGGCCAACACATAGTCCGCGCTGTTCTTGCTCATCAACATGGTGTTAGTGCATAAGGTACTGACTGTGCTCGATGAATATTAAAGTTATAACTCTTATGATTTCTCTACCTCTAAGCCTACCTGAGCACAGCAGATGTGGCGCAGACCCTTTGAAGAGTCCCTTGGCAGCCCCAAATGATGGATCGGCCGTATCAGGGCACATGCAGGGCCCAGAGGAACTGATTCAGTGGCCTGCGTAACGTCTGCTCTTCACAGAACTTCCAGCTGCACAGTTCAGCTGTAATTAGGACTGGCAAAACAGTGCAGGACTCTCAGAGAAGCCAGAACTAAGTAAAGATATAGTAAATGAAGCTCCGTCTCTGAGCTGAAGTTTAAAAGCTGGTGGAGAGGAAGCTGATGTAGCTGTATTAGACATTATGGGTATTATTAATATGCTTTACAAAAACTCATTAATAATATGGCTATACTTTAGTGAATGATTAAGACTTTGTTGGCTTTTTGCTCTGGGTAACAGGCAGTTATTAAACAAAACAAGAGCATTTTATTAAAAGAGCTCAGCGGAATGCAAAAACGTAATAAATTACATTGAGTCAATGTGCTGGGTAAAGATTTGGATAACAATTTGTCGAAAGCAATTCGATTTCTGGTCCAAAGCAAGTGTCTTTTCATGAAATTGCGTCCAAATATCTGGATTTTGACTCCTATCATCCAATGTTCAAAATTCAAGTCATTCCCACAACTGCACCCGACAGAGGGGAGTCAAGTGGTTCCAGCACAGGCTTGTAAGCCGATTACATAGTGCCAAAATGGGGAAACAAGACACTAGCAGCCCATTACCTCAATCACGACAGAATTATGATATTTCCTTCAGTTCACTCCCTGCTGGGATTTGCCAATTTCTCCCGCGTTTGCTGTTTGGGTTTGTCAGCGTGGAAGGATGGAGGTGCTGGACCTTTAATCACACACAGATTAAAGTCATCTATTATCCGTCTCAGGAAATGGTTTATGTTAATAGGACAATTGCCTGGTCTTTTCATAAGTCAATTACCTGCCGTCGTTAAAACACATCAGTGAAGCTAATTTGAGGATTTTGCTATCAAGTCAGTGAGTCGCTGTTTCCTTTGACATTATGAAGTTAAAATCTTTGAAAATAATCATTATGGTTTGAGTAGGTTTATTACCAATTAGAATTGGATTTTAAAATGTTATAGCCGTGTTTTATTCAATGCAAAAGTGTTTAAAGAGTAGCCTCGATGAATTAATCTTTTTGTCTTATTGAAAGTTTTGGTAACACTTTTTTTTGATGGTCCATTTGAGTATTAGTAGACTGTCTGCTTATTATCTGTCGATACTGACATTCAACAGACATTTAACTGACTATAAGAAACTTTGCAAGTACATGTCAACTTACACTAACCCTACCCCTAACCCCAACCCTAACCCCAACCTAACAGTCTACTTATAATCTAATGAGAATTAGTTGCAATGTAACTTAATTTCAACAGACGGACCATCAAAAAAAGTGTGACCAAAGTTTTTTTATTAGCATTTGGGTTTTATCTATTCTATATTTTTATTTTTGTTCTCGTGCTATTTCACTGTTAGAACCTGTTTCATAGTACTTGTTAAATAGCTTCTGAAATTTTTTTAATAAAAAAAAATCTCTTCAATAGTTTAGGTCACACTTTATTTTAATACACAATTCAAAATATTAACTAGGATTATTAACTTAATAAAATACTAATTTGCTGCTTATTAATAGGTAGTAAGGATGCAGTTGGGATTAGGTATTGGGATATAAAATAAGATAATACTTTATAACTGCAAATAAATAGTAAATATCATAATAATAGGCTAATAATAATAATAATAATAATAATAATAATAATAATAATAATAATAAAGGTAATAAGCTAAATGTTGTGAATTGTTACTTAAACTGAAGGGTTACAATAGTTTATATAATTTTAGAATATATTTAAGGAGATTATGTACACTACTTCACTCAAAAAATAACTTTTGCTGCTTATTAAAACTACTTATTTAAAAATAAGTTCAGACAACACAATTCTTCAGGTTTAGACAACATGAAGGAATCATGTGGAACCTGAGTTTTGTACAGTGTACACTCAAAAAAGTAAAGTTTGCTGTTTGTTCAAACTACTTATCTAACATTAGCTGAAACAACACAATTCTTGGTGACACGGTGGCTCAGTGGTTAACACTGTTGTCTCACAGCAAGTAGGTCACTGGAGCTATGTCAGATGGCATTTCTGTGTGGAGTTTTCATGTTCTCCCCATGTTCGCGTGGGTTTCTTCTGGGTACTCCGATTTCCCCCACAGACCAAAGACATGCGGTATAAGTGAATTGAATAAACTAAATTGGCCATAGTGTATGTGTGTGAATGAGTGTGAATGGATGTTTCCAAGTACTGGGTTGCAGCTGGAAAAGCATCCGCTTTGTAAAACATATGCTGGATAAGTTGGCGGTTCATTCCACTGTGGCAACCCCTGATGAATAAAGGAACTAAGCCAAAAGAAAATGAACAAATTAACACAATTCTTGAGGTTCTTTTGGGGGGTCAACTGTCAATTGTTTTATGTTCAATCCACTTGGATGTGTTAAAGCTAATAAGTAAACTTAATTCCTTCATGTTGTCTTAACACAAATCGTCCCAATGTTTTTACAGTGTACAACAGTAAGTGTGGAATAAGTTTTGTTAATTCAGCAAGATACACAGTAAGAGCGTTTATACACTTTAATTTTTTTAACTTTGAAACAGGAAAATTTGTATATATTTTATTTTTAAATTAAATAAATATAGCCTTGGTGAGCAAAATAGACAAAAGTGTTTTTTTTTGTTTGTTTTTTTTATCTTACAGACCCCTCTTTTTTTGTAGTTGCATAATCCAGCTCTTTTCTATTTAATTTTCAGTTGATCACCTGATGACAGGCTTATGTCATTTTTTTGATGACAGCTTAAAAATAATAAGAACTTTATTCCAGAAACAAGACACTCCTGTGTTTATTTAATAATTGGATTTAGGGATGTTTGAGACCACGTTGGCCTGTCCTGTCAGACTGTGATTGTGTGTGATGTTATTTTAAGAATGAGAACGAGGGAGTAGAGGAAGTGTATTTTTTAAAATGATCCGTTAGATCCGTCCATCAGCCGTAATCTGCTAATCACATGAGTGCTGGTTAATTTCCTGTGAGACTCACACCTGCAACGAAACATCCACCAGCTACTCTCGTCAACATGCACATCAGATGGACAGGTGACGTAAAATATACTTTAGCAAGTTCACATTCGGGCGTAAGCTAAAACAAGACATTCAGAGAAAGAAAAACTATGTTCGTGTCAGAGGTAAAGTTCAGGTGCTTTATTTGTTTTAACAGTAATGTGACATATGGAAATGCTTTCTGGAGCGTTCGAGAAGTTGGCTGTAAATTTGGAGTAAAGGGTGACCGAGAGAGCCACAGACTCATGGGAAGAAACTATCAAATATCTGGCTGCGTTGTTTTTTTGCAAATCTACCAAAATTTTGACTCACTGTGAGACATAAAAGTCCTTTGGTAGCTGCTGTTTCCATGAATCGTTCACTTGTACTTGTCTTGGAGTTCTTTTTTCCCTCTAAACAATGAGTCGCTGTACAAGGTCACTCAGCGCAGGAAAAAGTTTGTTTAAATCAGTGTTTTCTTGTAGTGAAAATAATATTGATGCAGTTAGGAAGAGCAACTGGTCTCAACTGACCATTTATCCATTTTCTGAACTTTAGTTGCAATGTTTTTTAAAAGTAATATCAATGTTATGGCAATCAATGCATTGAAAAAAAACATGGTTGTTGCACAATAATGAAACCATGGTTCAGTTATGTAGTGGAACAGAATGACAACTGCATTCAACAAACAAATTAACTTCTACGCTGAAAATTATGCTTTCAACAAACTTTCAACAACAAAAAACAAAACAAAACTGTAATTTAATATAGCTGATTTTTTTTATAGTATAATAAATCATAGTATAGGATAATATAGTATAATATAGTATAATTTAATCAAAAATATTCATTGTGGTCAGGAAAATAAATTACATTCACACAGTTAAAATAAAGTTTAGTATAGAAACACTAAATATATTTGTTTACTTTAGTACAAAGCAGAAAACAAACTTTTTCAACCTGAGATCAAAGTATAATCTTGCTTTGCACAACATTACAGTAATTTGTTACACGTAAATTAATAAATTGTCCTCAAATTATATTTATGACTAAGTTGAAAATGAAAAATGTATTTAATATTAATCAAAATATTTATTCTGCCCAAGAAAAAAAAAAAAATAGACTCAAAGGTATAATATTGAATATTGAATACTGAGGTAATATATGAATAATTAATTGAATTACTTTGGTTCAATATTAATTCTAAATCCAACTAAACTATAATAAATACATATAATGTTAGGCTATGCTATTGATAGCTATAGTTTATTTTCAATAATGAGGTAAACTATCTGCTGGTGCTTTCAGTATGGCTATAAGTGTCATGCCAGATGATAATTAAACTCACATTAGAAATACATAAAAGCTTAAAGTACATAAAAAGGACCTTTTCATCTGGTCACATGACACGAAAACTGCTGATTTAAAGTAAAAATATTACTTTGAGGTAAACTACTACTTTTAAGTGTACAGTACTTACCGCACGTTCACCCCGATGGCGGTGAGAGTGTCAAAGTTTGCTCTGGCTGCCCTGGCGACAACGCTGTCTTTAGAGCTCCCATGGCAAGAATGTCAACTTTCGCTACATTGATTTTGTATGTAAAGGAGCCGTTGCAGCATTATCAGCAATGACATTCCCGCTTTTTTAAAGTAAAAAAGAAAAAAATATAACATTAATGCACAACAGTAACTCGCTAGTAGCTTTTTTTAATGTATGTCCCTGTAAGAAAACATTGTAAATAACTGAAAATCCTGCGACCCCCAATATTAAAACCCTTGGGAACAACTGTGGTCGGAACCAAAATTCAGTGACTGTGTTCTCTGGACTTCTCTCAAGCAGTGGACTTTAACATTCTGATTGCTTGCCGCTGAACCACGTCATAGCTCATTACCATAAAGTTGACTTGATTTCAGCTCTCCTCGACGCCAACACCGGCGAAGACGTGCCGCGCTGCTCCTTACCGATTATCGCCACTGGCTCCCATTGAAAAAAAAAAAAGACTTCCAGCTACTTTGACGCTCTTGCTGTATTCGGCTGTTTTTTTTTTTTTTTTTTTTTGCTCTAAGGCAAATTGAAGAAAACAGTTTATAATCAAAAACCATAATATTTCACTTGAACCAAAATAAAAATGTACATTGAATGAAAAACACACTGTAAAAAGTGATTTAGTTACTCAAAGTTAGTAAGTCCATTGCCTTAAAAGTACTAAGTTGACTTTAATTAAAAATTATGGTGGCCGGGAGAACTTACCGTGCTGCAATTAAAAAAAAAAAAACCCACATGCAATTACCAAGAAAAGATCTTCATGCGTTTGACAGCACACATGTTGCAATTCCGCAAACACATTTTTAAAAAACATGCTGCAATTTCACACAACACTAACAATTTATGAAAACGCGCTGCATTTTCTCACAACACTTTCAAATAGCTCAGTACACAACAGAGACCCTAAAACGTGACAGACCCGGCTATTTAGGTATGGTTATGTAGGCTAATAAACAAAAAACAAGGAAATCCAGATGTTTAAATAAACAAACAAAAAAATGCACCTTTCAAAGAACTTACCTACAACTTCACTGAGCACAACAAATTGCGTGTTTTCTTAAATTGAAGCAAGTTAAGCTCTCCCAGACACCCTAATTTTATAATTCTGCTAATTGTACTCACTTTTGTACTAATGCTAATTTTACTCAACTAATCGTTTTTTACAGTGTAGTTTCACTTTATTCAGTGTGGAAAATTCAGGTGGTAACGACTGAATTAGCAGAAATCTAATGCAGTGTGTACAGAACATCTGCAGTAGTTAATAATGGCTAGGGCTAGATGGAATTTCCAGAAATTTTTCCTTATTTCTGCAGAGTATATTGTTAAAAATCTGCGGATTAATGTGGATGATTTTGGGAGTATCATAACTAAAACCTTAATATGTGAAATAAAAATAATACCTTTTTAACTTTTATTTAATGTTTACAATGCGAATCCAATCTCTTTATTTAGTAAACAAAGCAAGTCTCTCATATTAAATATTTACTAAAAACGGAAAATATTACTTTACAAACTGTATTGTAAATAAATCATTTTAATATTTTCATATTAGTCAATAATATTACTGAAATTAATTTGAAAACTGAATAAAAATAAATTTACACAAGTAAATAAACAGAATCAATGATGGGCTAAAAATCTGCAGAAATCTGCAAAATTTTGTGTGCGCAGAATCCGTGTGGGCCTAATAATGGCATATTAATAACTTAATGGAGTTGTGGGTGCAAGAAATAAGCACTAAATATTGCAACCTGCTCCTGCCTACTTTGTTCGCTGCATTGTCCAATGACTCCTAAAAAGGGTTTGTAATAATAAATAAATATGCCAACTCTTCAAGAACGCTTTGCGAATGTTCTGCAAAGCAGCCTCCAAACACGGATTGATAACATCTTCGAAGAATGATAGACTGAAGGGTTGTCCCATGTCGGATTACGTCATATCTGCCATTACTAACAGTGATGAGTCTAATGTGGAACTGCTTGTCTCAAAGTGATATTTGATTACAGTGTAGCTTTACCTTCCTGGCTCGGTTCTTAAAGCAGGAGATCCAGCTAAGGGACAGAGTATGTGTATATGGAAGGTTTGGGAGCTGCACTGAGAGAGGAGAACACATGTTAACCATTAATTTCTGTATTACCATTTTTCACCCTGTCAGGACGCGCAGCTACATGGTGAGAGCTGTTCAGTGTACGAGGTAATGTAGGCTGAGTTAAACTAAGCAGGACTGAGGAAACCAGCAGCTGAAAGTGTATCAGAGCAAGGCAACATTATACAGAAGAACAGGGATGCTAACATGCAGATTTGTACTCTTTTTCTAAAGACATTTGTGAACATTTTTGGATACATATCCAAGGACTTAAAGTTTACACACAAAAAAGAAACCAGTTCAAAGAGCCGTTTAAAAGTCATTTATTTACTCTCAGGACAACCAAGATGTAGGTTTCTTTAGTAGAACATTAAAGAAGATGTTTAGCTGAAACTGTGGTCCTTGCTGAATCATAAAATGGCTGCTGGAATTTTGATAGTCAATAAAAATATAGAGGCAAAGCACAATTAATACACTTGGCTTCTGGCAATACATTGACGTCTGTAAAATAATCTGTACATCATTTACAAATCTATATTAAGCCTCTCTGTAGATTTGAAATGGTCTTCCTTTTGAAAAATGGCGAATATGATCAATATATTTTTTTGGGTGAATTATCCCTTTAACAAAAAAGCCAGAGATTTATGTAAATTAGTTTGAATTATTTTTAATCAATCACTCTTTTCCATGTACTTACTTGAGGAGTGAGATTTTCAAGCTTCAAAAGAAACCAAAATGCACAATATAAATCAGTGATTCCCAAAATGGGGGTCGGGAGACAATGAGGACAGGGGAGGGGAAGGAAGGGGGGGTGTCGCTGTTGCTTAGTGATTTCTAAAAATCTCATGTATGTTATTAAACTATTAAAATTACCTTACTTTATCCATAACCTACCAAAGTTAAAAATAGTATTTAATAATTACATAAAAACATGCAAATACAAAATCATCAGCCTTTTAATTCTTTTTTTTCCCCCATTGGATTGTGACCATTTGTGTTTTATTAACAACACAGCAATAGAATTCGTTGCAGATTGATTTTACGGCACTATATTCAACTTTGACACCTTTGCGTCACTCGGTTAAAAATAAAGGCCACAACTGAACACGGTCTCCATGTGGAGGTCTCCAAAATTAAACAAAGAGTAGTCTTGTGCTGTAAATATTGTGCCCACCTGCCTCATTAAGTGAGGTTAATATTAAATTGAATGAATAATGACTATAAAAAATGATATGGTCGTTAGACTGTAACACTTTTTTGTGTTGTCAATATGCTTGTGTTTATATAGTTCCTATTGGTGCGTGCGAGTCGTTGTGTGCAATGTTTGTATGCTTATAACCACCTTCCAGCGAGACAATGGAATTGTTATTTTGGGGGTCACAGGCTGAAAAGTTTGGGAACCCCTGAAATAAGACATCCATATGAGTTCATGAGACAATAGTTTTGAGTAAAGAATGAACTGAAATGTAACCATAATTCACAATCTGGTCCTGCAGCTGGATAACTGTTACAGTGAGTCAGGGAACTCCAGATCTGGATCAGTGTGATTCATGAACAAAACATTTAGCTAACTACTGATTCATTGAAAACTCCCTTCACTAATTTAACATCATCACTTTTCTTAGAAACACTCACAAAATCCCTGAGTAAAGCCATAGCAGATTTTTAAATGACTTAAAAATATTGAGTCTTTCCCTCATTTTCTGTTTACTGAACCTTTACGAAGTTTAAAAGCTCTGGTTTCCATTTGTTGTAATTAATTATTAGTCTTTTGTTTTCTATGAATGACATAAGGATGGTTTGGAAAATAATAGCAGCATTTTCATTCCTAAATGAGCTTTTCATTTACCCTTCACTCAATATACATAAAATCCAACAGCCTGCCAGTTCTTTACTCCTTTACTACATTTTTTATCTTTAAGTGAAAGAATTTAACCATCATTTAAACCACATCATCTCATAAAACCTCTTTCTCTTTTTTCATGTTCGCTCTTTGATGGAATTCTCAGTAATAGTGCCACTTTTCTACAGCCCACTTCACAATGCATTTGATGCATAGATCTGGCTTTCTCATTACAATGGTGTCACCCACTCTCTGGCCCATGAATTCCTCTGCACTATTTTTATGACACTACTCCTAGCAGTCTTTACACTGCGAGCAAGCCTGCATGATGTGCATGTGTAGGGTCTACACTTGTTTTTCTCAAGACTATCCACAGAAACATTTGGTTACTTCACTATTTACGATTAAAGGAAAAGTTCCCCCAGGAATGTGCAATGCAAAATGGTGAAATTTGAAATGAACACCATTAACTATGATGTCCTCTATATGCCAAGTTCAGATCGCAGGATGTCAGCTGCATTTGGGGTTTATTTTTTGATGTAGTGTTTTGAGAATGACAGTGAAAAGAGGTGAATGTCTACTTTGTGGCAAGTCAAAGTAGAACTGGATGGGTTCTACAAATATGAATCAATTAAATCTACTGCATTTCCCAGAGATGGGTTGTGGCTGGAAGGGCATCCGCTGCGTAAAACAAATGCTGGATAAGTTGGCAGTTCATTCCGCTGTGGCGACCCCGGATTAATAAAGGGACTAAGCCGAAAAGAAAATGAATGTATGAAATCTACTGCACTAACATTAGTCTAAGTTATTTATTTATTTAGTTAGTTATTGGTTAGTTACAAGTTTAAAATGACATGTTTAGAATAACATTAAAGTGAGGAAATGATCACACAATTGACATTTTTTGCACAAACTTTACCTTTAACATTTGATTAAACTGAATATATATGGATTATGATTTCCATTCACCCAAATGAAGAGCACTTCCAACTTCATAAACAAACAGGTTTATGAACAAACATCTACCTCAGTGTAATATGTTTTGGTAAAAATCTGAAATGTATAGGTTTAAACAAAGGCGCAAGTTGGTACATTCCATTCCTTCAAATGTTCGTCATATCCAGTCTGTAATCTGCAGTGACAGAGCCGTGACGCCCATTTACTGTAAATCAACACCAAAGCGAAGTCATAAAACTTCCAACATCTTTTCATCTGCCAGGCTGGTGGAGGCATTACCAGTTAATTTGCTCTCACTCTCTCTCTTTCTCTCTCTCTGACTCCAGTTTCAACTTGCACAGTAGTAGCTACCACAGAGGGACCGGTTAGGTCCAAATGAGCGTAGAGCACTGAGAGGATATCAGCCTGCCATGGCGTCCCATTCCCAGCCAAACCTCCTCTCCAGTCTCCCTTCAGCGCCCATGGCCTTGCTGTGTTTCAGTAATGGAAAACGGACCTTCCTCAGATTTTGATGGTTGATTGCAACCATATGGGGAACATATAAATTTTTTTAGAGTCCATTTTTTAATAGCCATCTCACATTGCTCGTCCAGTCCACAGGTGTTGCTTTTATTTATTTCGAAATTAGCTTCTTGATGATCGAGGAATTGTTAATGGTAATGAGTCATTGTCGAGTTTCTCAGGTAACATTGCAACAGAGTTTCACCAGAACTGCCAAAACTCAGAGCAGAAAACTTCTGGGCTTTGCCTTCGAATACAAACAGCGGCAAGTGACGGTCCAGGGACGCGGTGAGAGTGTTTACAGCAGGATCCGAGAAGTGTCTGCCAGAGTAAATTTACTGGTGCACTTGCGGGCTGTGCTGCTCTGGGGTTTCTCACCCTTATGGGGCATTTGAGGGTCATTATACAGTACAATTACATACAGTATCTTTCAAATATAAGCAAAGCCGTAAAACACGATGACAGCTGCTTGTGACATTAAACCTGCATGGTAAGATCGAATGTTATGCCGTGCCATAGTTTTACTTTCTGATGCTTTGCGTACAGGACACTAAAATAATATTGACTGATGGTCATAGAACTCTGGAAAATGTCTTTTTTGACATATCTCAGTGCATTTGGGCTGCTCAGTGCACGAGGGAAGTGTTCTGGAAGTTGTATTTTCACCTGTAGTTTGTATATGCGGGTCCTTTGAGACTCCGGGATCCTGAATTAATGCTATAAACAGACATAAGCATCATGCTGAGATGACCGAGCTTATGAAACCACTCAAAAACAAACATTATGACAGCTTTTGCACCCCTGGACCTTTCTCCTTATCCTACCCATAAGAGCAAATTCCCAGCTCCAAGACTTTTGAAATCACAACACTGTGTTTGGAGCAGATGTATTAAGTGCGGTTAAAAATATCTAGGTTTTGGATTCCACTACATTTAAATCGTTTGACATGACATGTTTTAACAGTTTTTGTGTATGAATGTTTTTCATTTGTTGTTGAATTTGGACATGTTGAGACTACACTGTGCTGAACTGCACTGTTGGACCTTTTGTTTCTGCTGACAGTGACCTGCTATTGTTTTATTGAAAATCCTACTCAACTGTAGCAAAACTTTTATAGTCTTAATCGTTCGGCTTCACACTGGGGATAAAAATTGCATTTTTGGCTGCATTTCCCATCCGATCCTGAAGCATTGCTCCAAATTATTCACATCCACCGATTTTTCACCTCACCCCTACGCCCACATCGGCTTATTTTAGTCTCTGCTTCCCGAGCGTTTTATCATCGGGGAGTCGCCCTGACATCTCTCTTACCTCAGCCCTTTTGTGCTCGTGGCCTTTTGTGGTTCCAGCCTGCATCTCTGACACGTTCTCCTCCAGTGAATCCCAGAGATTTAGCCAGAAGGTCCATTACGAGCAGCTTTGGTGCTCAGTCTCCAGTCCGCTTCTCAGGGGAAGTGCTGGTCATCCTGTGTTAGGGTAATGTACATTACAAGTGGTGCAGTCATAAAGCTTCAAAAGCACACCATGAGTTAGAGCATGAATATGAGGCTTTAGGGACCAGAGTTGGAACTGAATCTGATTTACCTGCATTATTCGCAGTCTGGAGCAGGAAACTGCTGTATGGGTTAAGAGTAGAGAGTTCATTACTATGGCCTCCAGTGCTGTTCCTTTTGGACTCTGTCCTGTTGGACTCTTTTAGATGTTCTCAGCTTCTCCACTGATCAGCACATTCAGGCTTCAGTAACATGAAGTCAGTGTCTGTGGAGAGACTAAACACTGCTATTGCTTGTTCTTTTACTGAAATGGGACTTTAACTAAGATAGCTGCTAGTTGCTGATTGGTTTGATCTCTTGAATCTACTCTTCGAGCTTTTAGAACTGCGAGTCTGCATTATGTGTCATGATTGATGGGTCTGCTTGTTCCTTTTGTATATGTGTGTGTGTGTGTGTGTGTGTGTGTGTTGGTTGCTCGGTTGACAGCTCTGTGTTTACCTCTCAGCTGGGCAGTCACGTGGTATTGTTGCACCAGCCGATTCATCAACGCGCTACAGCTTTTGCACATCAACCAGCTTTATCAGGCCGGCGTTCCTGTTTCTCTCTGTCAGTTCGTTGTTGTTCATGTCTGTCTCCGTTTGTTGTCAGGCGATCCTCGTTGATTCCTGTTGTGCTCTGATTGCTCCTTTGAGATCAAGTTCATCTCCGATGCTGTGTGTAGTTCGCTGGACTCCTCTGCTTCTCCTGTCTTCAGCCAGTTGATCACGAACTATTTTCTACACGAACTATTTTCTTTCTGTGCGACTTCAGACTCGTGAACTCTAATAAATACTGTTCACTTGCATTTGGGTCCTGTCTTGAATCATGACATTATGAGTTTAAAAACCTTGTGCTTCAAATTTATGAGTGAATTTGAGTAGAATTAACCTTTAGTATTAGTAGGTTAAATTTAACTGCTGTTCAGCTGCTATTTAGGTAATTAAAGTCTTCTAATATCTAGTTTCCAAGAATCAGTTAAATAAAAAAGATGTTGTGAACTGAACAATAAAGATGAATTTTAGCTGAAACAGGGAACCTTGGTGATTCAAGAATTACGTCAGTTTGAGTATTAAATATATACAGTACAGAGCAAACTAAATTAATACCCATATCTCCTGAGGATTACTTGATCAAGTGAAGTTAAACAATCAGTCTGTGCAAGAAAGAGAACAGTGTTAACAACATTATTGACTTTATCCAGCATGTTTACTATAGCCTAAAGCATGAGAATCATGTTGTATTATGACACATAATAAAGGTTTATAATCTGATAATAGTCAGTAATATCTTCCTTAGTAATATCATGGTGGTCACAGTAAGAAGATCGCTGGTTCAAGTCCCGACTGGGTCAGTTGGTCAATCTGTGTGGAGTTTGCATGTTCTCCCCTTGTTTCCTCTGGGTGCTTCAGTTTCCCCCACAGTCCGAAGACATGCTCTGTAGGTGAATTGAAGAAACTAAATTGCCCGTAGTGTACAGTATATGTGTGAATTAGTGTGTATAAATGTTTCCCAGTACTGGGTTGCAGCTGGAAGGGCATTCGCTGCATAAAACATATGCTTAATAAGTTGGCGGTTCATTCCACTGTGGTGATCTGATGAATAAAGGGACTAAGCCGAAGGAAAATTAATAAATGAATATCTTTCTTATTGCTTTTGCATAAACTAATAGAAAAATACTTTTTTATTTGGTTTTGCAGCCTCCAGGTTAAACACAAGATCCATTTTTATGAACAATATGACACATTCTCTCTCTCTTTGCTCTAAACAATAGCAGCACTTTGCGCAATAGTGCAAGTGTACCCGGACATAATTCATAATGTGACAGCACGCTTACACTTAACTGTTGTGCACGTATACAGTTCTGAATGGCATACAACCCAGATTGGTTTGTTGCTCCGCAAGCATAAGCATAAACAACCTGTAATTACACCCTGCATTCACAGAATGAGTGTGTCATGGCACAATGCGCCAAAACTAAACTGCTCTCATTATAATCAACAAAGCTGTTGAAATTGCAGGCGCTGGCCTGTGACACAGAGTAGGCCACAGACTTGATGTCAGATTTTCAAATTGTGGTGTGGATGTTGTAGAATAAACAATACAAGCGAACCTTAAAAGCTTGAAAAGTGTCAATAGTTGCATGTTATGCAGCGCTTTTATAATGAAATCACACTGAAAAAAAAAATGATAATGAGTAAATCATGATACAGCCATAATGTGCTCGATTGAATCTGAAAAAAAAAAGAAAAGTCCTCAATGCTTCATTACCCTTGTTAAATCTTCAAGCTCATTCACGGTCCAAACACCTCGACAGGTCCCAGATGACAGCCTTTTTCCAATTCAACTACAGGGCGATTCACAAACTCTGCCTGTCATTTATTAGCATCTCTGAGAAGTGTTGTAATCCTAATGGAATTAAACAAATGCGCTTTTAATGAAACTCTGCTCTCTGACTTCCTGCCTGGGTGTCATTTCTCTTAGTCTTATGATGGTCCTCCCTATCATTTTTAACCTTGTCTCCTTGGAAACTATCATCTAAACAGAAGCTCCACGTCCTCTTCCCTCCTGCTGTATCTTGGCTCAGGTTCATGCTGATGGGAGGATGTAAGTGTCTTATTACTGAAGACTCTGACCTATGACTGCATCCATTCAGAACCCGTCCCGGCAATGTTTTTTGACTCTCATTAATCTTCTGTCTTCTCGCTCACCCCCCCCCCTCTCTCTTTCTCTCTCTCTCTCTTTCTTTTCTGCTACAGCACATTAAGTGTTGCTCTATAAGGTGTATGTGGGATTGTGGCCATAGGACTAAAGGCATAAGAGTATTGTCCGCTTTCTCTGCTTTAGCCACACCATTGACAGCATTAATGAAGCATTTCTGAGCTTTGAAAGGAAAGGAAGAGTCGAACGCCTCTCCTCAGGGATTGAGTAAACGGTATGTTTTCTGACTACCCCATTGCTCACCCTTCAGATCTGCCTGTTAATTCATTTAACAGGGAATCACAGCATGATGGAAATTTTCCAGCATAAGATGGCTGTGTTTAATTCATAACACTTAATGTAGCTCATACTGTAGCTTCATGGAATTGAATTTTGGTATAATGTTTATGATCATCCGATCAATTTATTGTATCTGGTAACTACAGTATACTGTGTGTAATACTATATAACTTCTACAATTCAGAAGTTTAGTCTTAGTAAGATTTCTCTGTCTCAGATATTCATTCATTGCATGGGGATTCAGAACCTTTTTTTTTATTTTTATTTTACTACTGTTGTTGCATTAATAGAGCTGAAACCAGCAGATCCTCAGGCATTTTAGAGCATCTATGTAACCAGTGAATTCATAGTACAATCTTTTTAAACTCATGCTGTGATCACACTAGAGTTTGAGCTTGCAAAATTCTGTCATATGGCGGTGCGAAAAGGGGCGGGATTAAACAAGATGATTAGACAAAAAAAAGTGGTCCATATTTTTAATTTCTGTGCAGAGAGGTCGTTTGACCTATTGGTCTCAAGCAGTCACATGATGCAATTTTGCAGGTCAGAGTTAACCAAGCTGGAACTTTTTAAAGCAACGAACTGCGAAACTGACATATTCAGTGATCAAACATATTCGCATGTGTACTGTATGAATGGAAGTCTATGGGGCGAAAAGTCAAGTGTGACCATGGCTTTACAGTTAATTTAGCTATTGTTCATTAGGAACTATGTTTTTTTTTTTTATCACTCTAACTTCAAAGAAGGCACAATGATTATGTCAAAAGTAGTGCTGATCCTTAAGGTGTTTTCGGTTTTAGCTACACTGTTTGCTAGATTGTCTTGCATAGCTTCTGTTAATAGTTCTCACCATTACTTGCAAAGTTACACTTACCGGCCACTTTATTAGGTACACCTGTCTAACTGCTTCTTAACGGTAACTCGAATAACTCATTACAACTGAGGTATGCAGAAGAGCATCTCTGAGCACACAACACGTTGAATCTTGAGGCGGATGAGCTACAGCAGCAGAAGACCACACCGGGTGCCACTCCTGTGAGCTAAGAACATTAAACTGAGGCAACAATTCGCACAGGCTCACCAAAATTAGACAATAGAGGGTTGGAAAAACATTTCTGCGACATTCAGATGGTAGGGTCAGTATTTGGCGTCAACAACATGAAAGCGTGGATTCATCCTGTCTTGTATCAGCAGTTCAGGCTAGTGGTGCTGGTGTAATGGTGTGGGGGATGTTTTTTAGTACCAATTGAGCATTGTGTCAACGCTACAGCCTACCTGAGCATCGTTGCTGACCATGTCTATCCCTTTATGACCAGTGGACTCATCGTCTGATGGCTACTTCCAGCAGCAACTGTTAACCATCAGCAACTGTGTGATGCTTTAATGTCAATATGGACCAAAATCTTTGAGAAATATTTCCAGTACCTTGTTGAATCTATGCCACGAAGATTTAAAGCAGTTCAGAGGGCAAAAGGGGGTCCAACCTGGCACTAGTAGGGTGTACCTAATAAAGTGGCCGGTGAGTGTATAATGATTTCATTTTAGTTATCCACTTTAATTAAGGTTGTCGCCAGTGTCATCTGCTATTTAATTTCAAATGTAGAATGTTGTTTATTGTGTTTTACTTTAAATTTACTTGTTCATAAAGTGCAGTGTGATTTCAATCAAGTAGAATCTGCAGTTAGCAAACAGACGTTCATTATAATGACAGATCCACCCCAGAAAACTCTGAGCAACCTGTTTGGTGTCAGACTTGGCCAACAAATATCTTGCTGATCTGTCAAATAGTGATGAGTAATTTTAGGTCCGTTCCTTCATCGGCAGTGTTGTAGTCCAGTAAGCAGTTGGGGACAAAACTCTCCTGGGCCTCCTGGAGACCTCCAAGCACTCACTCTCCCCATTTTACGCTGACCTGAAAATGAGGTCAAGCCTGCTGTCAAACAGATGAAAAGCATGATCTTCCCCAGGAGGAGAAACAATGTGAAGTGCATCCGCAGGCCTTCGTGGAGGTGCTCATCATAATGGAGCCTGGCTCTGGACAACAGAGGGAATTTCCTGCTCTCTTGATGCAGAAGCTCATCTCTCTATTTCTCTTCTTCTTATCCTCTGTTCTCCAGGGTCTTTTGGTCTTGTGTGTTCAATGCTGGGCTGGAGGAAAACTGTGTAACAAGAGCTAGATTCTATTTTACCTTCTTAATGCCCCTATAAATATAAGTTATTTATAATGTCTCCCTCTTTGTTTTCTGAAAAATCCTTGTCTTACGATTTTTATTACTGCTTACTGTGAATTATCCACAGCCCACTTTTCCCTGAGAGAACAGAAACAGTTATGCTTTTCTGATTCACTTTTTTACGGTTTATATAAGCAAATTCAAAAATGTACTTGTACTCTGGCCATCCTCTTATTGCAGATTTGTATTATTAGAAATTTTTCACATATTTAAATGCATATTTTTTCTGGACTAATGTTTTTTTCTTCAGTGATTTTTCTAATAATAGCTATTCTTATATAGTGAACAACATTTTTGTAAGGGCACATTATAATTGCACATTTTAAAATAATTAATAGGCGCCACGGTGGCGTGGTGAGTAGCACGTTCGCCTCACAGCTGGTTCGAGCCCCGGCTGGGTTGGCATTTCTGTGTGGAGTTTGCATGTTCTCCCCGTGGTTGCGTGGGTTTCCTCCGGGTGCTACGGTTTCCCCCACAAGTCCAAAGTATACTTGTACATTTGGTACAGGTGGTATAGGTGAATTGGGTAGGCTAAATTGTCCGTAGTGTATGAGTGTGAATGTGTGTGTATGGATGTTTCCCAGAGATGGGTTGCGGCTGGAAGGGCACCGCTGCGTAAAAAATATGCTGGATAAGTTGGCAGTTGGTTCCGCTGTGGCGACCCCAGATTAATAAAGGGACAAAGCCGACAAGAAAATGACTGAATGAAAATAATTAATATATTTGAATTTAACTAGAAATTACTTTGGTTTAAGATAAACTTTTAAGGAATTTGTTTAGCTTAAATTAAATACAAAAGTAAGACTGTATAGATATTTACAAAATAACAATTACTCTATTTCTAATTCAAACTAACATTAAAATGAAAAGAAAACAGGCAAATAAAACATTATATTATAAAATATAAAATAACATGCATAGTAGTATGTCATATAAACTAAAATGGTGGTCCTATTTAGTGTAAAAATGTAAGTAATCATTTTAATACAACTACACAGCAAAAAATAAATAAAAATAAAAATCGGTGTACATTTAACTCAGTTTGTTTAACTTAATACTTGTACATATGACTCCCTCCATTTTGAAGTTAAAATAACACTTTCTAAAGTGTGAGTAAGAGTTTATTACAGTAAAAGTTTATTCTTCACCTTCACATCAAACTGAAGTATGTGTTACCCTTCAAAGTGATAATATATTACCTCTTTTTCCCTATATTATCAATTGGTTTAATATTTTCTAATATATTAAAAATAGCTTTAATTTATTAAATGTTCATCTTTTCAGAAATAATTTCAATACATTTAACTTTTTGCATTTTAAAATGCAACAAGACATGTTTCAAGTTTAAGTAAAACATAGTGGTTTGATCACTGTTTGTCCGAAAGAACTGGTTCGACTTCCCATCACTAGTGGGAAATACACTGCATATTGAGTTAAAAGTATAACACTGAAAAAAAAAACTCTTAAATTTCACACTTGTGGAATAAAACAAACTAAGGTTTTAACACTGAACACCACAAATAAATAAATAAATAAATAAATAAATAAATAAATAAATAAATAAATAAATAAATAAATAAATAAATAAATAAATAAACAAACAAACAAATAAATAAATCACACTGTATATTTAACACTGGAATTTGTGCTGTGTATTGGTCAAATCCAGCATCACCTGTGACAAACAGCATGAGATTTTGTCAAGCTCTATAGTCTTTGCAGCATCACTACAGTAGGTAACTACAGTGACCAGAAAACATAGAAAATGTTTAAACAAGGTAATTTTCATTTCTTTTCCTCACAGTCCTACTATTTAACATGTTCAGTGGTTGGCAATATCAGCACTTCCATCGTTGTTAATAATCTCAGACTGACCTCACGGGGATATTGAAATATCATTGAAAAATGAGGTATAATTGTGTTGTTTTCACTCAGCTTGGGTGGTGAGGATTTGACTTGAACTTTAGTCCGCTTGTAATTCAAACTGCCATCTGCACTAATGCACTATATGTGACTCTCCTTGTCTCCTCTGCTCCAACATTGTTTACAATTGTGTACGGCATCCCACTATCTTCTCTGACCTCTCAGCTGACCCCAAAGGTCATGATCTCTCGGGTCTGTCCTCCCTTCGTTGCGTTCCTGCTGGTCAGAGCCCATTCTGTGGAAAGAGGTTTTTTCATCCCTCAGTCCTCGGCACAACCCAGCACTTCTCTCACCCTACAGTGAATCACCTTCTCAAACTGAACCCCCACAGTAATGATGACTTCCTGCTCTCCACACTCATCCACACTCTGCTTTATCAATACAGCTCTCATCCCTCCTTTCCACATCCTCATTCACCTCCACTACGGTTTCTCAATCAGTTCTTCTTCTTTTTTTTATGATGCCGATTTTTGCCAGGCTTTTTTATTAGTCATAAATATTTAGTTTATTATTATTATTATTTTAAAATTAGTCATTTAGTTTTTGTTATGTTTAGTTTTTGTTATATTGACATATATTATATTTCAGTTTCAAGTCCACATTATAGCTTTGTATAGACTAAAATAGAAGTTTAGAGTTCTTCTCTAGATTCTTCTTTGAGATTTTATAAGAGTTAATGAGAAAAGTAATAATATCAAGAATATAAATTTTGAATTGTTATTCTGTGATTTCTATGTATCACTAGCTTTTATAACTTATTTTTTACTGTTTCTGTTTTTGTTGTATGTTTGATTATTTATTTAAATATATTCTAAATGTTATATTTCTTTTATTGTTGTTGTTACTTTATTTAATGTTAAGTTAATAGATAAATGAAAATGATGAATATTTGCATGGCTGTATATATATTAACATCCTTTATGAGGAAATATGCGCATATATGAAACATATGCAGTAAATATGCACATATAGAGTTGATAATATACAGGCTGCATATAGGCATATATATGCCACATATAGGCAAAATTGAGGTGCATATACAGACCATATAGGTCTTCTGTATTGCTTCTTTATATCCACATATAAGCCATATATGTACACACAAGATATATCTCCTACAGTATATACAGTAGCTCATATCTCACTTTGGCAAAATGCAAAAGACTTATGCATGTGTGAACACTTGAAATTGGTATTACATGTAATTGGCCTGCTATGGAATTTCACTATGGCAAATAAGTGAGAGCCCACACTGAAAGAACCCAAGCATATACTGTATGTTTTAATATAGGATTTGATAGGTTTTTAATATATGTACATATAATATAGGAAAAACAGGCAATTTTATATATGTCTCCTTTATTAAAAACCTATATCAAAACCTATATTAACACACTCATACACTACGGACAATTTAGCCTACCCAATTCACCTATTCCACATGACTTTGGATTTGTGGGGAAAAACAGATCCCCCAGAGGACATCCACGCAACCACAGGGAGAACATGCAAACTCCACACAGAAATGCCAACTGACCCAGCTGGGGCTCGAACCAGCAACCTTCTTGCTGTGAGGCGAATGTGCTACCCACTACGCCACTGTGGCACCTATATATATATATATTATTTTTTAGTGTTTACTAAAGAATGTGATGTGATTCATATTTTAAAGACATTAAATGATATATTGAATCCACAAAAGAGCATCCAAAGCTAGCACAGCTACTCTGCAGGCTCCTCCATAATCCCGTAAACCATTTCTGACGGGCTCTGCCATCCAACACCAACAATTACCTCAAAGGTGGGTGTTTGTGCTGGTGGTTTGTCAGTGTTTTAACTTGTTCTCCCATATGGTCATGGAAATCTCCAACAACCCTCTGTATAAATGTGACATAAACCTGTGTTCCGAGTGCTCGAACGCCAAAGAGCCAGTCCGAGAAACCAATTAACTGCAGTGTAGGGGCATTTTATTCCCCTCGGAGCCGTGAAGGAGAGCTGGTTTGAGGGTTACACTTGGAGAAGTGATCAGAAGTGACTATTGTGAGAATAGGTTTTGGTTATTAAAAGGCCCCACTTTTAAAATCAGATTTGAAACTGTTGATGAGGTATTTAAAGCTCAATGATTACGACCTGGGAAATGTCTGTCTGTGGTACAGCAACAGTGAACACCAGTCAATGCTATTGCCAGTATATATCCTTCTGAAGTGGCTTGATCCATGTGTTCTCAAGTACAATGTCCCTTTGTGTAGTCTCACCATATTGACAGAAATAGAAACAAGAGAGAAATATTTTAAAGAGACAATTCATTTTGATCTTCCCTCTTAGAAGTTCTCTTGACTTGTCGGTGCCAAAAGCCTTGTGGTTAGTGCATCGACACATACTGTAGCACTACAGTGTTCACACGACCTGAGTTTGATTCCCAACTCAAGCTGATCCTTTCCTGCTTTCTGCTCCACATGTTTTCCTGTATATAATCTGTCCTGTTCTATGAAAATAATGATAAAAATAATTCTATAAGTAACTTTTCAATTACATGTGAACTAGCAGACCTTATCAGTAGCTTAATATCTGCAAAATTTCATTTTGATTATTCCTCAAAAGACATTCTACTGACTACTAGAAGTGCTTTCACACAGGAGGAACTATTCCATAGTTTCTAGAACTATTTGCCAAAGGTACCCACTTTTTGATGTGTTCGCACAACAGTACATGGGAATGATTTTGGTTACACAGTAGGAACACTAAAATTTGAACACAACAGAAACTAGCAAGGATGTAAGTTTTATTTTTGCTGTGTCCCAAATGGCACACTATACATATGCACTACGTACTTATGCACTTACACACTCAGCAGTATAGTATATAGATGTAGTGTTGCCCCAAATGGAGCACTAAGGGTTTTTACACTAAGTGGAAATTCAAACAGTTTCCCAGATGATGTTTGACGATTGGCAAATTTGTGAAATAAATGATTAAAATACCAAATAATACCTGTCATGAGTATAACCGCATTCACCTTCGGGAAGCGCTATAATCACTCTCGTAGGAGAATTTTGCTTTCAGTATCCAGAATACATAAAATTATCTAACATGCGTACCTGATAGCTCTGTGCCTTCTCCTATGTGAGCAAAGCTGCGGTTGTTGACTGCGTGAAGTGTCTATCATTCCACACTTCATTTTACCGCTCGAATGAGTGCATCATACGGGTATTTAAAGTGCACTTGATATTTTTAGAGTTTTTAGTGTGAACGCACTACTTACACTATTTATACTACAAAATGGCGTAGAATAGTGCATACGTTTGTGATTTGTGACCCACCTTATGATTGAATGGATCTAAGCCGTACGAAACCCTGGCACCTTAAGTTTGTCTGTGGCATTTATTTTTTTTGTCCTGCTTTTTGCCATTTCATTTTTATTTTAATCTTTCTGAAATGTTATTAACGTGACTTAAAAATTACTCAATATGTTTGGGATAATTGAAGAAATTCATGTAATGAAAAAACTGACATTTATGTTTAGGATGAAATTGGATATTTTCAGGAAGGGGTGGGGAAAAAGGGTTGATAAAGTATAAATACATCCCCACTTAAGTGAATGGTAATTGGAAGAGATATAGCTCATATATCTCATGCACTTGGCCTTTTTCCTTTTCCTTTTTTTTGAATACTCTTTTCACATGAAAGTTTATGTGTGTATATATGGGTAATTATGTGTGCATATTGATATGTGTATGTATGTAATGATATATGCTAGCTTGCATTTTGTTCCCTCTTAAATTATTGGTATATTTTGTAAAAAATAAAGTTAATAAAAGTAAAAGTAAAAAAAAAATGACACAATATAAGCACCAGTTCTGTGTAACTTAAAACATCTCCATTCCCCTTGAAAAGAAAAGCAGAACGTTTTTTCCTCTTTTTTGTGTTCACAAAAAGTGAGAGAGTGAAACAACAATAATTACAGAATTCAACTTTTTGTTGTTGTTGTCGTTGTTGTTGTTGTTGAACTATCCCTTTGAGAAACCACAACATGCTATTTTGGATTTTTCAAATAATATCCAGAAACTGTAGAATAAACTGCACCATCTAGAATCTCAGAATGTCTGCAATGTTTTCACCAGTAGCGTCAGCTGCAATATTTCATAAATGCAATTGTTTTTTTTTCTCCCAAACCTTGTAGTATCACAGCAATAAATAAATGTCTGCTACTGATAACTTTTATGTCATGTAAATGATGCGGTCATTGTGTGAGTCTGCCATAGTACACAACAACTTGCCAAAGAGCACATTTACTATGTCTCTGTTAATGAGACAGCTGTTTGTTATTTAAGTAAATATGGCAATTACCAGCTGCGCAAAAGACTCACTGCAGGCGTTAGAACCACGTCGCCGTGCTTTTGAATTCCTGCAACAAACAGTGCCCTGAATCTTTCCTTTATAAATGATGCCGTTTCTCTCTTTCTCTTTCTCAGGCAGATGTTATAATCAGCAGTTTGTTCGTTGCTGTCCTTTAACAATGCAAACGTGTCCAGTTAATGACCTCATAGTGCTTAAACAAAACAAGGGAGTACACGGGAGTTGGAGAAAGAGAGAGAGAACCGAGCCCACGGGGGAGCTTGCAGGTGCGTTGGGACGGCTCCAAAACCATCGCGGGTACATTTCTAGGCTGCTGCTTCACCACTGAACGGCGTCCAACCTCGCAGTAAAAGAGAGAAAAAAAACACAGCTTTGTGATCAGGGACTATTTAAGAGCAGGTCCCCTCCTCCCCACCGCCACGGCTCTGCCAACTGGCCACGGGAAAAACACGTGGGGCGTCTCCTCAAAGCCGAGTAGCCAGCTTTTCTGAAGCCAAACAGCACTGAATTACAGCAACGGGACATTTTACACAGTGTGCGAAATAAAACAGTGATTGAGAGGCCTCGAGCTCACACCTCTTGTCTTTTTCTACTGTTTACATGAAACGTTAGGTATGGGTATGAGTGTATATTGAATGTAGCATTTTATCCAGGAGGGAAAGGTAAGGATATACTGTACACTAGGCAGCTGACATGTAGGTAGTATAACATACAAAGATTTTACAACTCAGCAGTTGTTAAGTCTGTTTAAGGGACATTCTACCACAAATGTAAATGATCTGTCCCTGAAATAAAAACAAATACAGTGTATACAGTCATTCCAAAATTTTCTTAAATGGACTGATGGTTGATTTCTGTTAGTTGTTCTGTGAAGGAATATGTCATTCATTTGGTTCTCAAATTTTTGTTCTTTATTAAAAACACCATAAAAATGTACAAACTCTGTCATTGTCCTTGTCCTCAGCCTAATTGAACCTACAGCTTTTATAGTTTTGTAATGCTAAAAACTGTTATTTAGAAAAATAAACTTCAGAAATAGCAAGTTGTTATCATTCAAATCAATTGATTTAAAACATGAAATTATAAATAAATTCTGCTAATAAATACTACAAATATAAATTACAAATAAGCTTACAATGGTCCCCATATTTCTGTCAGTCCTGTCACATTTGCATTAAATTGAACATAAAGTGCCAGCAATACACCTTTAAGGCTATGACTCAGATGTGGCATCATTTGATGGAGGAGAAGCTAACTGTGATCAAGGATGTGTTCAATGGTAGAGTTGTATGATATTATGCTTGTTTTTGTATGATTTTTTTGAGGACTACAAGCTTAAAGTGAAAATGTACGTTTCTGGTAGAATGTAGAACCCTTATACTGATGGTTCCCTTTAGACATTATGTTGACTATACAATATAACTTTGCAACTAAAAGTTAACTAGTAGTTATTGGAGTATTCTTAAATTTGGGAAACGCCAAGCTGTCAATTGGCCATTAAGGACTCTTAGGCCCCGTTTACACTAATGCGTTTTCGTTTTAAAACGCACAAGTTTTGCTATGGTTACGCCATCCATCCACACTACGCCGGAGTTTTCGAGCTCCGAAAACGGAGAGTTTTGGAAACGCTGGAGAGGCCGTTTTCATTCTAAAACGCTGCTGCTCCGTCTCAGTGTGGATGGCGGAAACGGAGACATTTGAAAACGGAGGTGTGGCTGTAGAGATTCGCTACTGAGATTCGCTTTTGGGTCATTGCGTAACCTTCCCTTATTCGTCAAGCCCCTATCACATTGTTTGCACTATTGTCCATTTTAGGCGCAATTGTGCAGTTAAACTCTGACTTTTTTTACTGCAACAACTGCATATATTCGTAAGAGGCAAGCTACTGTTCCAGCACTCGCTAATCACTCGCATTTTTAAGCAGCGTAAGCCCTATTTAAAATGCCGAGCGAGACACATGCTTCTTGTTTATACTTGAACGCGCATGCCTAGAGTTCGCGAATGGTCACGTGATATACGTTTCTGGTGGAGTAGTGTGTACAGAGATGTGTTCAGAAACACTGGGTGAAACGCTAGTGTGGATGCGGATTGTTTTCATGCTAAAACGCCGTTTTAAAACTAAAACGCACTAGTGTAAACGGGGCCTTAGGGTGCTTAGGGTGGTCTGCACCTGGGTTTGTTTGACATCAAAGTACTGTACGTTTAGCTAGTGTGAACGTGTCTTCTTCCTAAAAGAGGTGGTCTGGGGTATGGTTCATGCGAACTCATTTCTGGTATGAATGCAATCTTGTTATAATGATAATGTCTGCTTGTCTCCTCCAAAAACAGCTTCTACAGACATTGCGTGATATTCGGAATGTGTATAATATTTTTTGTGGCAGATAGATGTGAATCGCTTTCTGTATGTCCAAAACCAAAAGGTTCAGTTAAAGCGAAACGACTGCGATGTGTGGAGTGTGGAAGTTTTTCCATTTTGGCGCTTTGCTTTCGTGTCTGTCACCTGGCAACAGCCGCACACAAAACAGCGGCTTGATGACGCAAGCGTGCTGGGGTTCAGAAGGAAAAAAGACAGTGTGAACACAAACCAACCGAGAAGGTGGCAAGGGGGACAACTGAACTTGGGTATGGTCCAGGCAGTTGAACCAAGTGTGAAAGCACCCTTATTGGCTTTTCAACTTTGAATTTCAACACAAAAGTAGCAAAAAACCAAGCAAAAGACGCAAGTCTAGCTGTTGTAAATATTTGCAAAAATATGTATTATCAGACATAGCTGCATGATCGAATCTGTGCTGAGTGAGAAGTATTGTGGAAACGGTATGCAAATGCTTCTCTGTTTATGGTTTATATGTGTGTAGCATCAGTTCTGGTTTCCCATTGTGAAACAACAAAACAGATACTGCCACCTTCTTGTATGGAAAGATACATCCTCTCATGCAGGCACAGAATGTACATTCTTGTTTCAGTCAGTTGTTGTCTGTTTGGTGTGTTCGTCTGAATTTTGTTGGACCAGATAGGACGATGGGATGTGATGTGATGCGACAACACAGTTTTCATTGTTGCTAGTTCTTCAGTGTCAACTTGGGCTTTAGACTATCTGACTAATATCTGCAAACAATTTAATTTGTTGCTTCCTTATCATTGCGCTGATTATGAGGCCCGTTTACACCAGCTCTTCAGAAATGTTTTTTGTCAATTTGATCACTAGTGGAAAATGCTATATGTAGGTGAAAGGGTCTTCCAACTGCTTGTCTGTTTTTAACCATTTCCAGAGAGCTGTCACTAGTGTGGTACCTTTTCAAAAGGTACACATTTGTATCTAAAAGGTCCATATTTATACCTCAGGGATACATATAAGTACCTAAAAGGTACAAAATTGTACCTCTTAAATGTTTTAGGTACTAACATATACTTTTAAGGTACCAATATAGACCCTTTTAGGTACAAATGTGTTCCTTTTGAAAAGGTACCACCCCAGTGACAAATCTTGTACCTTTATTTCTGAGAGTACAGATGCTCGTGTAGTTTAATGTATTCGAACAACCTAAAAGACCACCTACACCTACTAACCAAACATGATCATGATGTGCAGTCTTGTGTTGTGTGAAAGTTCACCCAAAGACACTAGTTTTCCTTGATGGATGAGCACTGATCTTCTATTTTCTTTGCTGAATGTAACAGCAGTCAATTTGGGTAATGAAACCAATCCAAACCACAACTGGTGTTCGCTATCATCCCTACCCACTATACTAACCCACAACACCTGAGATCCAGTTTCTGTTGTTAAACTTCTGAACATTTCTAAATAACACTGGAAAACACAGAATAATCATAATGTAATGGCAACATGAACATGCTTCTTAATCTCATATACTATAAAAACGATGTGATTTGGTTTGAGTAGTTTGACCAAAGTCTATCACTTTAGCATTTCTGCCTTCACTTTAGAGCATAATGATTATTTAAAGTGCAGTTACAGTAACAATTAGCCCTCCGTTACAGACTGAGAGCAAAAAAAAAGCATATATTCTAAAGCAATCATCTTCAGCCAC
The DNA here is from genome assembly GCA_903798035.1 of Danio albolineatus. NCBI lineage: Eukaryota > Metazoa > Chordata > Actinopteri > Cypriniformes > Danionidae > Danio > Danio albolineatus. The sequence continues at coordinate 3,274,650 of CAIGQQ010037872.1, forward strand.
TGTTATTTTATTATATCTTCCATGTTTGCCTGCAGTGTTAGTAGGAAAGACTGACCAAATTAGCTGCAGTAGTTTGGTGGGTGTGTTTTAGTCAAGGGTCAGTTGTTGGGCGAGGAGTGTGATGGTTGGTGGGAAGACTATGCACTTTGAAACATGTCCTGATGTATTTATGTTGCCATTGCTGCTGATTCAGAATTGAATCATTAGTGGTCAGTGGCTGAATTTGGTCAATGCCTTTTTATATGAAACGCAGATGTTATAATGCTGGAGTTGGAGGGATTCATTTTCAGAATCCCTCAATCTTTTATTCTGTTGCACACAGTCAACACAGCATTGGCCTTATGTGTCTAAAGTATTGTTTTCAACTTGTCTTACAACATTCCTGATCTTTTTCCTTATTTATACAGTACATACACCAAGCTAATTATGGACTATCAGAAGCAGGCAACCGGTCTGGCTCTCCTCTTTGGCTTTCTCCAAAATTTTGACAGATTTTATACCACAAGGATTTTAAGACAGGTGTGGGGGTGTGTAAATCTCTCTCTTTTAATGACTTTCTCTGTCTTTGCCCTGTTGGAGGCAGTTATGCTTAGTCTCAGTGATGGTTATTGCAGGCAGAGTTAAGTCTATCTGATAAGGGCCTGTCGTAATGAAATATCCGCAGATTCTCAGGTGCTCGGCTGTTCTGGGTGGTTCAGTTTTGTTGGCTCTGTCTTTAATTTAATGTCTGATCTGAAGCCAAAGACATGGTAAATGCATTGTCCACGCTGAAAGATTTCTGAGGGTCAGTGAACATTTTATTTGCATTAATTGGAGTTGTAGTAAAAGTAAAGCTGTGAGTTGTGATGTCATTTACATGGCCTGTCTGGGGTTATTTAATCTGGGCCCTTTTTTTGTCTTCACTCACATTATTGGGAGGGTTGGGGAGCATTCCTTGTTAGCTTATGTTGAGGTCTCTTCTTGTTGTATCCCAGGGCCACATTGCTGTAGATTGTTGGAGTATCATCCCAATAGGGCCACCGCAATGTCACTATTCAATAGCTGTCACAAAAAAAATCCTAATAATGATATTGTGATATTTTAAAAGAGAAAATAATCATTTATTTTATTTTTTTACTTTTTGTCCATTGAATCACACTACTGCAAACAAGATATTTTATATATAGTTTTATTACTCTAAGTCTTAATTGTGCAACAGAGCTGTCTGGCATTCAATATAAAATTAAATTGTTGTACACTCACTGGCCACTTTATTAGGTACACCTTACTAATGCCGGGTTGGACCCTCTTTTGCCCTCTCAACTGGCTTAGTCCTTTAGATTCATGAAAGTACTGTAAATATTCTTCCGAGATTTTGGTCCATATTGACATGATAGCATCGCACAGTTTCTGTTGATTTGTCATCTGCACATCCATGATGCAAATCTCTCATTCCACCACTTCCCAAAGTTGCTCTGTTGGGTTCAGATTTGGTGATTGTGGAGGCCATTTGAGTACAGTGAACTCATTGTCATGTTCAAGAAACCAGTCTAAGATGATTCGCGCTTTATGACATGATGCGTTATCATGGTGGAAATAGCCATCAGAAGATGGGTACACTGGTCCTAAAGAGATGGACATGATCAGCAACAATACTCAGGTGAGCTGTGGTGTTGTCACCATGCTCAGTTGGTACTAATGTGCCCAAAGTGTGCCAAAAAAATAACCCTCACACCATTACACCACCACCACCACCAGCCTGAACCGTTAATACAAGGCAGGATGGATCCGTGCTTTAATGTTGTTGATGCCAAATTCTGACCCTACCATCTAAATGTTGCAGCAGAAATGAAGACTCATCAGACCAGGCAACCTTTTTCCATTCTTCTATTGTCCAATTTTGGTGAGCCTGTGCTAATTGTAGCTGCTGTAGCTCATCCGCCTCAAGGTTAGATATGTTCTGTGTTCAGAGATGCTGTTCTGCATACCCCGGTTGTAATGAGGAGTTATTTAAGTTACTGTTGCCTTTCTATCAGCCCAAACCAGTCTGGCCATTCTCCTCTGACCTCTAGCATCAACAAGGCATTTGTGTCCACAGAACTGCCGCTCACTGGATATTTTGTCTTTGTCATATCATTCTCTGTAAACCCTAGAGATAGTTGTGCATGAAAACCCCAGTAGATCAGCAGTTTCTGAAATATTCCCGCCAGCCCGTCTAGCACCAACAACCATGCCATGTTCAAAGTCACTTAAATCACCTTTCTTCCCCATTCTGATGCTCGGTTTGAACTGCAGCAGATCGTCTTGTCCATGTCTATATGCCTAAATGCACTGAGTTGCTGCCATGTGATTGGCTGATTAGAAATTTGCGTTAACGAGCAGTTGGACTGATAACCAGTAAGTGTATGTACTATTCATTTTTTAATTCTTTGGTTTTGCAGATACCATTAGTGATATTAAATAATGTAAATATATACTGTACAGTAGTAAATTATAAATAATTTAAATATGGGAGAAATATGAAGTAGATATACTCGCAAAAGTAATGTTTCAGTTTCTAAACCATCGACCCCACAAAGAACCTTTCTTAAAAGAACCATTTAAAACAATTTCAGAATCTAAACTGAAATGAAATGTACATGAAGGGATCCAATGATGTTGAAGTACCTTCATGGATCTATAGATGTCAATAAATAACCTTTATTTTAAGAAATGTGTCCTACATATTTTCAACCTGTCACTGATAAAGCTTTTGATTAATACTAAGAGCTGCACATGTGCTGAGTTTCCTAATGTGTGCTGTTATGCTTTATCAACAGACACATGTAGCTAAATGTGACAGAACGAGCACATTTTTGCTGTTTTATGGTCTTTGCGCTTGCTGTTTAAGTGAGCAAAAACAGGAAAAAATACCAGAGGAGACGAAGCTCTTTTAACCTCTGACCTCTGCCAACACAAATCTAAAAAATAAAAAGACAGCTTACGTTCTCCTTTCCTTTTAAATGACAGATAGGGCTAATAAATGCTAAATGACAGTTTCAGGGATGGAGTCTCTCTTATTCTGACTCGTTTCTTCTGCTCATTTCCCATGTTGTGGTGTGCTTTGTTTTGTACAGCCACAGTGACATGGTCCATTTCAGGAGGGCTGGTGTTGATGCTATGCAGGGACTTTCCTCATCCTATTGGGCTGTGGTTCAAACGCTCGCTCTCCATTTTTTCTTTCCTTTTCTTTTCTCTCTTTCATTTTTCCAAGGAGCTGGACATACTTAATACACATTATCTCTCACATCCATCACTCAGCTATGCGCTAAATGACATCACCCAGGCAACCGATGTAAAGAGAGAGAGAGAGAAAGAGGAGAGGAGCTGAAGCTCAGAGGACAAATGTGTCTAGCGCTTATGTTGCTTGCTCATAAACCAATTTAAGACATGTCATAATTGTTTGAAATGCAACAGCTCAAATAGACATGTCTGGTTATGCATTTTAGTTACAAACAACTTTCGAGATTTTTGAACTGTTTGTTCAAATGGGACAGTCAAACAACCACCAAATTAAGCTGACAGTTTGTTTCTTTATACGGGACTTGATTTGGTTTCTCTGGCTGTATGCTGGTTTGGCTTTACTGCGCTGAGTGCTTTGCCACTTTATTGTCTCACATTTTTTCTGAGTGAGAAACGGCAGCTCTCTGGAAGGTTTGGGTTGAGGGGTGTTGCCCAAAAACTCAAGCTTAGAAGCACAGATTCTGGACAAATCAAGTCAGCTCTATGTCATGTCACCAATAACTTTGGAATTGCAGAAAAAATGCTGGGTCACACTTTACAATAAGGTTCCATAGTTAATGTTAATTAATGCATTTACTAACATGATCAAACAATGAACAACACATTTACTACAGGATTTGTTCATGTTAGTTAATGTTAGTTAATGAAAATACAGTTGTTCATTGTTAGTTTATGTTAACTCGCGGTGCATTAACCTATGTTAACAAGCATGGTATTAGTAAATGTTCAATTATGATTAATAAATGCTGTACAAGTGTTGTTCTTAATAAATTTATGTTAGTAAATGCATTAACTAATGAACCTTATTGTAAAGTGTTACCAAATGCTGCATTTACACCATGTCATAATTCCTATAATTTCATAATGACAACGAATAACATTTTAAAACAATTTAAGAATTAACAATTTGAAAACAAAAAAACTATGATATGTGTGTTTATATGGACATGAATGGTAGATAAAGTACTAAAAAATCATACTCAATTAAAAGTATCATTACTTGGCACAAAAATGTAGCGCATCTAAAAGTATCTGTATTAAAAACGTTTCAAACTATGAGTAGAACATTAAGAAAAAAAAAATGAAAATTAGCTTCAGTCTCTTGGTCCTTGTATGTAATAGGGTTTGCACAGACTAGTCGCCTTTGATGCTTTGCCATGATGCTTTTTGATTGATGTCGACTAGTTGCACTGAGCAGATCACATGGTTTTTGACCTGAACTATATTGCAGTCCTACAGATGAAGCTAGGTTTACAGAATGAAACTACCCTGGGATTATCGATGTTAATTTAAATGTTATTTTCCATGTCAGATGAATTTAGAGTGAACTTTAAATCGTCAAACAGGTGTCAGCCAATTAGATCGCTCCATGCAAATACCCTCGAGCAGATGCTAGCCAGTTGCGTTTACGTAACATTGGCAAAGTAATTTTATTGGCTGTTTTCCTCTGCGAAGTGTAGATGCTGGCATATTTTGTGAATGAAACACACAGAAACAGTGAAGTGTGCAGCTGCGTAGGTGTGGCAAACTTTGTAGCAAGTGTAAATATCATAGCAGTGTACACAGTGAGGAGACATCTGATATCCAAGAGCCAGTGACCATGAAAAAGGCCCACCTTGAGCAAGATTTTGAATAGCTTTGTGGCCCGCACTATCATGGTGTGCAAAATATGACTTTAACAGTGAGGCTTAAAACCTATGTCTTTCGTGTGTTATTCATTCATTCATTCTCTTTTTGGCTTAGTCCCTTTGTTAATCTGGGGTCACCACAGCGGAATGAACCGCCAACTTATCCAGCATATGTTTTACGCAGCAGATGCAACCCATCACTGGGAAACATCCATGCACACTCATTCACACACATACACTATGGACAATTTAGCTAACCCAGTTCACTTATACCGTATGTCTTTGGACTTGTGGGGGAAAACGAAACACCTGGAGGACCCATGCGAACATGGGGAGAACATATAAACTCCACACAGAAATGCCATCTGACCCAGCCGAGGCTTGAATCAGTGAACTTCTTGTTGTTGTGCTACCCACTGCGCCCCTTTCATGTCTTATGTTGTCATGAAATAATTTGCCATGAACTGGTGTTTTATGTGCTGATGACAAACGCATTACTTTTGCACTTAAAATAATTGTTATTGTTACATTCTTAGTAGAATCTGACAATAGAGTTTTGTATCTTCTTGGACACTTGGAAAAGAAAAGAAAGAAAAGAAGAACACACAATTGAAGTGACTGCAGGTTGAAGGAAAGTAGTAGTACTGCTTAGTAAAGTGAAATTCCTGAGAAAAACACCACAGATGGCAACACATCAAATAATGAGCAGTGGTCCGGTGGTGTAGTGGTCACACTTTAAAAGTCATGACTCTCAGTGAACTTCCAGTTTATAGGTGGTGATTACTAGTTGTATAAGGCCATGAACTCTTCTACAAGTTGGAATTTCGTATTTGTTGTTACATGGAGTGAATGCACCTAATGTCATCATTCATTCATTCATTCATTTTCTTTTCGGCTTAGTCCCTTTATTAATTCGGGGTCGCCACAGCGGAATGAACCGCCAACTTATCCAGCATTTGTTACACGCAGCGGATGCCCTTCCAGCCACAACCCATCTCTGGGAAACACATCCATGCATTCTCATTCACACACATACACTACGGACAATTTAGCTTACCCAATTCACCTGTACCGCATGTCTTTGGACTGTGGGGGAAACCGGAGCACCCGGAGGAAACCCACGCAACCACGGGGAGAACATGCAAACTCCACACAGAAATGCCAACTGGCCCAGCCGGGGATTGAACCAGCGACCTTCTTGCTGTGAGGCGAATGTGCTAACCACTCGGCCACCGTGGCGCCCCTAATGTCATCAAATATATCATATTCAATTTACTGCTTGACAGGTTTACTGGCTAAAAAAAAACAATGCTGTAAACACTACCTTTCAAAACTTTTGGATCAGTAAAATGTTGAAGTGGATGAAAGAAATGAATACTTCTATTTAGAAAGGATTAATTGAATTGATGTTATATATTGATGTTATATAACAGATTTTTTATTTCAAGTAAATTCTCTTACACTTTGTTCAAGGTAGAAAGACAAACAGACAAATAGACAGATAGATAAATAGGTAGGCAGGCAGCTAGGTAGGTAGATAACGGTTACCAACCAGCCAAATGTTGACCGTTTTCCCCATTTATCATTTAATAATGCTTCAACAAAACACTTCTATTGTCATTGACTGTGTCGTGTCTGAAATATAGCACTGTTGTGAACAGAGCCATTAGCAGCTTCTGGCTGTGCATCAGAGAGTCTTTAAGGTCCAACTGCTGCTCTGTGGGGGTTTGGAGTGCATTTCACATGTGAAAAAATCACACGCACTCTTGATGAATGCGCTAAAGCGGCAAGAGCGACTGCAGCAAGCTGAATATTAGCCTCTGTGGCACCATAACAAAATTATGGCAGAACGTTTACTAAACGCTCACTCAAAGGACCCCCATAATGCCAGAGGCCCCAAATCTCTCCCTGCAGCGTCCCAGCAGGAAAACACCGCCTCTCTGGCCAAGCTGCATTCCTCATAATGGCTTTTTACCTTCCAGACTCACAACCACAGAACTGCGAATATGACTTGATTTTAATCATGCAACGGCATCTTTCAAAGCGTTCTGCTGCGCAATTAAAAAATATAAGAATCAAGACCTCTCCGATTTTTTTACAGGGGTGAGAAAGCAGTCGGGCCGCCCAATGTGTGGGGAAAATGAAGTATGTTTGGTAGGAGAAACCATGCTGGTTATGGCTCTGTAAATGTGCACGGTTTGTTGCGTCTTCAAAGAACTGTAATTATTAGAGAGAAAAATGGCCATTGTTATGTTCTTCTTGATGGAGAATGGCTCTGTTTTAGATCTTTGCTGAGGGGGTGACGTTCAACGAGCTGCTGAAGGGCTGTCCTTAAGATTGCCGATAAGGTCTGTCAACAAAGCGCCGTTTGATAGATATTGTCTTTGTTTGATTATGTGTAATGTCACTACATCACACTTACAAGTTTGTGTGCTGTTGTGAAATAGTGACCAGTTTTTATCAGATTGTTCCATTCATTCACATAGCCCCTCATAGGTGACAATAAAAGCATCTGTTAGAAATATACATGTAAATAATGTCATTAAAAAACAGAACAAAACATGCACGAGCATTGGCTTGCGCTCATTACATCATCAGCGCAGTTATGGTGTGTGCTGGCACTGCTGTTACAATGAAAACAGCGCTGGGCTCTGACCTCTCTGGTACCCAGAACACACCACATTAAACCTCACCAACCAGCATCTTTTTCCATCAGCCAACTCCATAAAACTCCATTTCACCCCTTGCAAATACGCACATACTTTCTCTCCCTCTTTTTCTCCCTTAGACACGCTCTTTCTCTGTGTTTCTAACTCTCTTTCTCCTTCATTTTTCTTTTTACACACAAACCACTCAGTACACTTTATTAGAGGAGTCTCTAAAGAAGAGTCATAATTCACTGTCATCATCTATTCATCTTCAACTCATTCCATATCCATTTGACTTGCTTTTCAAGATTAAATGACTCATCAATAATGGTATTTTAAGCATATTTTTGTAATATTGTCCTTATGACTAACACACTAAACCCACAAATGTGTTGTACGTCTTACAATTGGTTTGTGTGTGAAAATCCACTTATTTAAATATGAATCTAGAGTTTCATGTTAGGGAGAATAACATTTTTACTCATTTTGTGGTAAGGCTGAGTTGTTGGGAAACACACTCAATAATACCTGATTGCAAATTTGGAAACCCACATTCAGGTCACGACAGCTGTTTCAAATAATAATTTTAATTTCATTTCATTTCATTTCATTTAATTTTATTGTTTCGTTTCGTTTTATTTAACATTAACACAAATTTCTAATTAGCCAATCACATGGCAGCAATTCAGCGCATTCAGGATCTGCTGATGTTCAAACCGAGCATCAGAATGGGAAAGAAAGGTGATTTAAGTGACTTTGAACATGGCATGGTTGTTTGAGCTAGACGGGCTTGTCTGAGTATTACAGAAACTGCTGTTTCACTGGGATTTTCATGCACAACCATCTCAAGGGTTTACAACGAATGGTCTAAACAAGAGAAAATATCTAGTGAGTGGCAGTTCTGTGGGCACAAATGCCTTGTTGATGCCAGAGGTCAGAGGAGAATGGCCAGACTGGTTCGAGCTGATAGAAAGGCAACAGTAACTCACTCGTTACAACCGGGGTATACAGAAGAGCATCTATAAATGCACAACACATCGAACCTTGTGGCAGATGGGCTACAGCAGCAGACGACCACACTGGGTGCCACTCATGTGAGCTAAGAACAGGAAATTAAGGCTACAATTCGCACAGGCTCACCCAAATTGGACAACAGAAGATTTGAAAAAGTTGATGATTCTCAATTTCTGCTGCCATATTCATATGGAAGGGTAAGAATTTGGCGTCAACAACATGAAAGCATGGATCCATCCTGCCTTGTACCCTTTAGTACCAGTTGAGCATTGTGTCAATGCCACAGTCAACCTGAGTATTGTTGCTGACCATGTCCATCCTTTCATAACGACAGTGTATCCATCTTCTGATGGCTACTTCCAGCTGCATATTGCACTCAGCACATCATAATCATCTCAGACTGGTTTCTTGAACATGAATCATGAAAATGAGTTCACTGTCCTCAAATGGCCCCCACAGTCATCAGAACTCAATCCAATAGAGCACCTTCATGATGTGGTGGCACAGGAGATTCGCATCATGGATGTGCAGCCGACAAATCTGCAGCAACTGTGTGATGCTATCATATCAATATGGACCAAAATCTTTGAGGAATATTTCCAGTAGCTTGTTGAATCTATGCCACAAAGGATTAAGGCAGTTCAGAAGGCAAAAGGGGGTCCAACCCCGTACTAGTAAGGTGTACCTAATATAGTGGCCGTTGAGTGTATGTGTTTTGATAATGCACCCTTGACTGGTTTTGTACATCACAGATTCGTTGAAAAGGTCTGACTTGTACTATTTGTTCACAAAGCAAGCATTTAATTTTTTTTTTTGTTTCTGTTAAGAAGGATAGATCAAAATTAGGATTTTCAGCTAATAATACCAGTTTGAATCTATTGTTAATTATTGGTATTCTTTATGTAGACAGTATTGCTGTAGATAAACTTCCATTTACATTCTCTTTTGTGTTCCACAGAACATAATGCTGATTTGTTGCAACTTGATTTTGAGTAAACGATAATAGAACTGCTGCTTTAAGGCACTGACAAAAAAGTCTACAGTATTGAGAAATGAATGCATCATCTGATCAGAAAATAAAACAGGATTCAATGTAGAGCAGGTAAAGGCTGGATAGGTTGTAAAGATCTGCTCTCAGAAAGGTTCAATGGCTTTCTATTAGAGCGTCAGCACCAACAGTGTCCCCTGGTGGACAGTGGTGTAAATCCACTGATGGATACTAGGCTCTGCAGCTGAAAAATGCTCCATGGACTGTGGCCAATGAAAACAGCTTCATTTGCTCTCCTGCAGATCTGTATTTAATATAGGGGAAGAGAGGATAGAGCTAGAATGATAAAGACAGAGTGCTTAGGACGAACAGCCAGGACTGTACCATAAATATCTTTTTCTGAGTAGACTTCTGATTTCATTCTGTCAATTTGTAAGTTTGGCCGGTGTGTCGCATGCCTAGCACGTACCCTTTGCTTTAATATGCAAAGCTGAATTCCCATCGGCCCCCTTGATAGGGAGCTTTATCAGGGTTTTTATATCAGAGTCAGAGTAACATACTAAAGAACAAACAAAGGGAGTGCTGATATTCTCGCTTATGTTTAGAAATAGATTCTGGCTCTGTTGACCAAACGTCTCACTCTGATAAGGGATAATGCTTTTGGCTTAGAGAATTACCCACAAGCATACGCAAAATCTTAAGAAGACATATTTGTTGCCACAGGGTTCATAATTAGTTGACCCTGTGATTCCGTGTTTCCCAATATAGGCTTTGACCTTTGACCTGTGTGCTTTACTAAAGCCAAGTTTGCTACTGTATGTAAAAATATCAAAAGATACAAATTTTAAGGAATAGTTTAGTCAATTTACATTTCTGTCCTCACCAAGTGTATTTACATGCATATTCTAAACCTGATAATGGTTAATATGCTAATAGTGCATGTGGGGGTCAACTCATGAACAGTCATCACAGCCAGATTTTTACAGTTTATATTGATTTTGGCCATGATGTAAACTTTCTTTCTGTCATTTTATTCAAATGTGCATATTTGATGAACACATACTGTGGATTTAAAATCAGACAGACACAGCAAAAATTTCGCATGAATTATAAAAATGTGTTTTCATCTAATACAGCAGGTCTAGTAGTGCAGTCGAAATATTGAGAAGATGATATATGAGCTGTAAGTTTCCTGCTGACATGTTGCAATACGTTTCTTTGGTTTTTAATTATTTATTTAACATGACAACCAACATAAAAACAGCACTTCTCAAATTACTCAAATAGATATGCAGAATATTATGCTTTAACATCACAACAGAGAAATGAACTGATTTATTCATAAATTCTTACAAACACTGTTTACTTGCATAGCCAGACTGTTGTTTTGCATGTAAACTGGGACATCAGGATCCAATGTGTATCAAGAGAAAGCTAAACACAAAAATATATGAAACACATGTGGAATACAAGTGAAAAGCATCTGAAGATTTGGAACTTTATGTCTGTGTGTCCACCGAATCGTTTATTGCACGGCAGGACCATGAATGCTGTTCAAACAATGCTCTTTTGATTTCAGTCAGTTGCCGTTACAAGTTGTTGTGTGGTCGCTGTGACAGTTGTGTTGTGATAGTCCTTCCCCACCTCCACTGGGATTTGATGGCTAACTCAAAAGTGACACTAACGTGTGCTGCGTTTTTCAACTTGTAACTTCTGAAAAATGTTCAGTGCTGACTGTTAAAGGCCTGCTCAGTGCCTCGCTACACTGCAGGCACTCAAAAAAAACGCAACGCTACAATTGACAACAACAGAAAATAAACACTCAACTTGAGAAAAAAAAACACTTCGGTGGACACTTAGAAAATTGTGAAAAATGTTGTTGTTTATTCATTTTCCTTTTGGCTTCGTCCCTTTAATAATCAGGGGTGGCCACAGTGGAATGAACCGCCAACTTATCCAGCATCTGTTTTTACGCAGCCGATGCCCTTCCAGCCACAAACCAACACTAGGAAACACCCATACACCCTTGCATTCACACACATACACTACAGCCAATTTAGATTCAATTCACCTATAGTGCATGTCTTTGGACTGTGGGGGAAACCGGAGCCCCTTGAAGAAACCCACACCAACACAGGGAGAACAAGCAAACTCCGCACAGAAATGCCAAATGATCCAGCCGAGGTTCGCACCAGCAACCTTCTTGCCCGGCGATCGTGCTATCCGCTGTGCCACTGTGACGCCCCCAAAACAAAATGTGATCATGTGATCTGTTCCAAAAAGATGTGTCATGTCTGAATTGAACCTGTGATTGATGTGGTGTAAGTGTAGTATTTTTGACTCATGTTTGAGAGGCATCTACAACAACATTTACAGTATGGACATTAGTTTTCAATGTTTCTCACACAATGATGTTATATTGGTACAATAAATCTAAAACATATAATGTAGACTCTACTGAAGAAAGGAAAAATAGGCTTGGAATGGCATAAAGGGGAGTAAACGATAACAGAATTGTCATTTTTGCATGAACTGACCCTTAAAGGATGGACGAATAAGATGCACACACTTTAAACTCACACACACATACATCCCAAAACACTGCTCGATGGCCGGGTCATCTGTAGCTGCGCACCAGAAAAAGCCTACTCTGCAAAATCACTCATCGCTCGCTCTCTCTCTCTCACACACACACACACACACGCACACACGACACTGTCCCAGCAGTGACCTGAGGCTCTGGTGTCTGTGGTCCATGTAACACGGGCCCCTCCAGAGTGCACAAGCAGCTCCAGCACCACAGAAAATAGACACACACGAACAAACACACACTCGCTCATACTCAAACTCTCATCCATACACATACTGTGACACGGCCCAGCTGGAGGCAACACACCGCGGTCGGCCTGTCGCTATGGAGCTTCCTTCTCTGTGCTGTGCTTGGCAACTGATCACAGCACCCCCCACATGCTGCTGAACTGGAGCACTGCCTTACACACATGCACACAAACACACACTTGCATTCACTACAGCTCAGTGTGAATTGACCACTGCATTCTAGGACAAAATCATGGAAATCAATGACATTTTAACATTTAGTTTTTATTTTTAGCGTTTATGTTTGTGTTGTCGATTGTTGTTGGTGCTAAATGATCTTATTATAAATATTGAAAACAGATTTAACAATTTTTGCTGTTACCTTTAAATATTAAAGGGGTGGTCAGTTTTTGGCGACACTGTGACTCAGTGGTTAGCACTGTCACCTCACAGCGAGAAGGTCGTTGGTTCGAGTTCTGACTGGCCCATTTGGCATTTCTGTGTGCAGTGTGCATGTTCTCCCTGTGTTGGCAGTTTCCTCCAGGTGCTCCAGTTTCGCCCACAGTCCTAAGACATCTGTGAGTAGAAGGTGAATTCATACTCAGAAATAAAGGTGCTAAATCTGTCACTGGGGTGGTACCTTTTCAAAACGTAAATGTTTGTACCATACAAGTGGACATTTGTACTTTTAGGGTACACTTTTGTAAATTTAAGGTTTCCTTTTGTACCTTTAAGATATTATGAGGTCCACATTTCTACTTTTTAGCTATTATTATGTAGCTTTAAGAACTTGTTAGGAACAAAAATGTACCTTTTGAAAAGGTACCGCTCCAGTGACAGATATTGTACCCTTATTTCATAGTGTTGAATAAACTAAATTGGCCGTAGTGTATGTGTGTTAATGATGTGTATGGGTGTTTGCCAGTACTGGGTTGCAGCAGGAAGGGCATCCGGCATATAAAACATATGCTCGATAAGTTGACTGTTCATTCCTGTTGCGTGTGACCCCTGATGAATAAAGGGACTAAGCCGAAGAAGAAGAATGAATGAATGAATGAATGAATGAATGAATGAATGAATGAATGAATGAAAGAAAGAAAGAAAGAAAGAAAGAAAGAAAGAAAGAAAGAAAGAAAGAAAGAAAGAAAGAAAGAAAGAATGAATGAATGGTCAGTGTTTGATTCTTCGAAGGCTTGATTGTGTTTATGGGGTGCACTTTCCCAACATAAAAAAAAAAAAACATTTGCATTGAACTTTGAGTGTTGTAATTTTGTAAATGTGGTTTAAGCTCAAAAAACATTACACTGACAACATTTAAAAATTTGAAATCATAATCGAGCACTTTTAAGCAGTAAAATCCATAGATAATAATGGGGATGCTACAAATAAACATTAGAATAAATTTAACATGAAGAATGTTAGAATGTTTAATACTTTATAATATTACTATTTTTGCTTTGATAAAAGCAACTTATTTTAATATAATAAATTTAATATAATGTAATACAATATTTGTTTACAATGTAAATTATCTAATTATATTAATATATAGACATAAATTAAAAATAAATCAAATATTGCGGATGCAAAATCTTTTTGTTATCAACCTTTAAAATAGTTTCGGCAGTTTAGCAGTTTATATTACTCAAACGTCTTAATCAGTTGTGTATGTTTATGTTCCTAAACACTGTATCAAAGCAACATCTTTCCATCTGGTTTAATATAGGCAATATAATATAGAAATAAAATATATAAGCGGCATGGTGGCTCAGTGGTTAGCACCGTCGCCTCACAGCAAGAAGGTCGTTGGTTTGAGCCCTGGCTGGGTCAGTTGGCATTTCTATGTGGAGTTTGTACAGGATGTTCTCCTAGTGTGCGTGTGGGTTTCCTCAAAGTGCTCCAGTTTCCCCCCACAGTCCAAAGACATGTGCTGTAGTTGAAAAGAATAAACTAAATTGGCCGTTATTGTATGTGTTTGAATGAGTGTGTATGGGTGTTTCCCAGTGTGAGTTATAGCTGTAAGGACATCCGCTGTCTAAAACATATGCTGGATAAGTTAGTGGTTCACTCCACTGTGGCGACCCCTGATGAATACAAGGACTAAGACGAAGGAAAACGAATACATAAAATATATAATTTCATGAACACAATATATCTTTATCTTTGTTATATTGTTATCTTTATCTTTGTTTTTGTTCAGTCTCTTTCTGATTTTACATTTGATGTTTCAGACATTATACTGTATACTCCATGCCTATCTGAAAAATAAGGAAATGATATATTGATTCAGTAACCTATTTCAAAGCAAGGCGGTTCTTTATAGGGCAAACAGGCCTAGTGAATGAAACTGCTCAGCCAATGAAAAAAAGAGAACTTCGCTCCATCTCATAAATCTGTTTATAAAAGTGTTCAGCAGGAGGATTTCTGCGGAACAGTGGTGGGACTAACCGGGATTATATCTCCTTTGCAGCATATGTAATCAAAGGTTTAGAGTTCAATCCTTTGTATACGAGTGAGGGTTTGATCAAAGCTGATTTTCATCTGGCTGATTTTTCTTCAGCCTGGAGGATGAGCAGGAAATCGGGCTGAAATCTCACAGGGCTGTTGTTCCCTTCTCCTCTATTATCTCCCTCTCTTACCCATGAGAAGGTAATCGAGCAGGAATACACACAAGCAAACAGTGGGAGGAATAGAGTGTGCGCTTTCTCTCTCTCTCTCCCTTTCTCTACGGGAGGGAAGCTTCAGGGCCACATTCAGCCCTTGTGGCTTCTCCTAAACACTTGCACGCCTGTCAGTGGAAAGAGAGAGAATACAGAAAGAGGGGAAAAAAGAAGATATAAAGATGCAACTGATATCCCTCTGAGGCACCGGGTGTTTGTTTTTCATTGTGGGTGTCCTGTTTCCAAAAGCTGTGATTCTGTAGGCCGTGCGCTGCTCCTTACAACCGTCCGTTGTTTGAAGCGTTTCTCAGCAGATGGAGTTTGTCCGCATACAGGAGGTCGGGTGGAAAGCGGAGCCAAGTTCACAGTGACCAACCTGCCAGCGCATGACAGTGACATGATAGATAAACCAATCAACCAGACCGAAACATGGAAACATGACAAAAGCCAAGGAATTTCATAACAAGAAAACGAAACATTCTGAAAGTGTTTGTTTCATTTTTGGCCCCTAGCAAAGTTTTGTGGTTACACAGCATGCATGTGTGTGTGTTTGCAGTTACATCAAAGCATTTTTGTGTGGAATGACGTTTTTTTTTCTGATTTGGTTAATGAACTGAGGTCTTGTCATTGTCTACAGTAGCAACATGAATCAGAGACCTCAGTGAGTCAGGACTAGTCGAGGTTCTGGTGCATATTATCATATTGAATCTGATCTAATGGTACATTCTGTTCACTGGAAGGTATAGCGCACATTTTTAACAAGAAATAAGGCACAGTAAATATTCGTCTCTCTCGGACATTGATCCATGAATAAAGTCGGATGTGCAAATTTCAGCTGCCATGACGGCTGTTTTATTTCATTAGCCCCTTAGTTCCTGCCAAAGCGGGCCCTGTTGCTTGGATTGGGCTAAAAACAGAGTGGGGAGGGCTATTAAAGTTAGCCGTCCAATCCCAGAGCTCCTTTTCAGGAAATTCAGACCTGACTGGTTTATTCGAGTGGCCAGGACAAAATCCTTACCATCTGCACCTTTCAGGCATTAAACTGTTCCTGCTTTATCTTTAATAGGGAAATCGAAGACAGTCCCTTTGGGAACAGAGCGAAAGCGCACATACACACTCACTAGCATAAAAGCATTCTGCACATAAACACACTCATACTAACACTCAGGCACACACAAACACGAATAAACACACTCATACAAACACTGGGGCACAAACAGACATTCATAAACACACTCCCGACCACTCACAAAGAACATGTGCTCCTTCACACACATGCACGCACACACACACACACACACTGCTTCTCTCTCGCTGTGCCATGTGCTCTGGCACGCCATGCCACCTCTTATTAGTGTGTTTTCAGTTCAGTTTGAACCTTGGGCTTTGTTTATTTTAGGTCTGATTGGTGAAATCAACCATTTGTGACATTTATGCCTTTTCAGATGGAACATATAAATGAGAAGTATCTAAGAGCTTTGGACAAAGCGAAGGAAAATGGTTCTGATATTGCTGATCCAGGATAAAAGGCTGCTGTTTTAGAACTCAGAGAATATGGATTGTCCTGACCTTCCGTTTTACACAGATTGTCTCCCGTTAGATGCGTAATGGGAACGCTGTGTCTCTGAAGACTTCAAAGCAGAAGGGAGAGATGGAGAGACATAGAAGGGAAGTAACTTAACATTTAGTAGGGGAGATCGGGGGCAGTTGTAACATTTTCCTTAATAATTCAGATTACCGCAAATCTACCTTCCGTTTTTTGGTATAAAAGCATTTCTGTGTGCCAAAAATTAAGTGCTGTTTTAATGGGATCTTATAAAGTGGAGAGAGGGTTACAATAGCTCCCATTACATCAGTTTAAACAATTGCAATCCATTTGCAATGCTGTATTTTACATCAAGCACAAAAAAAAATTGAGTGATAATTTAGTATTAATAATATGTGTGCCTTTTAATTGTCATTATCTAAAGCAAGTCAAATCTGTTTTTGTAAAGAATAAACTTGATATAAAAAGGTTATTTGTGTGCACTTGTGGTGTACTTTGTCTTAAAAGTATATAAAAACGCATGCAAACAATGTTTCAGAAACAATTTGCTGAAAAAACATATACTTTTATATATATACACTTTACTGTGAAATTAAGATTTAAGTGCATTGAATAATTTAGTAATTTAACAATCATTATTAGTAGTTTTGTTCACTTTTTTCAAGAAAAACTGACAAACTCATTTGGTGGACATAGCAAATGTAAAATATTTCTATTTAATATTTTTATATTTAATATTAATATTGTTAAGTTTAATATATTTTAATTTAGTTGTAGTATTTTACTGTGTAAGATAGTAGAAATTATGAAATTTATTTAATTTTATATACCTAAAGGGATCCTATTTATTTAAATTAATCTTTTAGTATTATGGGTATTGATAAGCTATAGATCCTGAAATTAACTATATATTTGAATGAGATGTTTTATTATGCATTTTATTTATTTATTTTAATGAAATGAAATTGTACTGTGTAATTTCAATTACTGTTGCATCAATTCTATCCTTTCACAAAAATAATGAAACAGATTTTTTTTTTTTTAAATGAAACATTTCATTCCTAGTCTTTTTCTCAGACAGATAGCGATCTCTACTGAGCATGTGTTGAACAAGTGTCATCACTCTGGCTTATTTGCAATTAAAGAAATTTTGTGTTACAGATTGTCCCCTGCTGTAATTGCTCCTGGTCTCTCCTATGCTTCATTTTCTGGATTAATGACACACAAAGATAAACACACATACACAAATTGTTTAAGTGTGTTTTGACTTTTTCCAGCTTGGGAATCTCAGAGCAGTGCAGTGATGATACTGCATTAGCTTCTGCTCCCAGGTCAGTTAAAGGATACAGTCCAGACAGTGGATCTCTTTCACTGTACTCTCTGCCTGAATTTGGTCAGTTTTTTTTTTTTTTTGGGTCTGTGATAAAGGAGAGGGGCTTCAGTGTGACAGGGTAGAAAGTCTGATGCTTTATCATACAAATTTTACTCTTTGTGTGTGTGTGTGTCCACATTTTTGAAGCATGAGGGCTGTCTGAAAAGGAAATGGATTCAGAAGCATTGATAAACTGTGATCAAACTGCTAAGTCCTCTGTCTAGACCGGATCAGTTTGTGTCAGAACCGCTGAACATCCTGTCAGAAGATCTCCTGATTTCTTTCTCTTTCCTGTTCTTTTTTTCCCTATTTTTTTCCATGTACCTGTTCAGGCCCTCTAGACTTGTTTCCCAGGGTCATTTTTACATGATGAAAAAAATCTACTTAAAAAAACCACACACACAATGTAATGTACACAACATCATATTAAGACATACGTATATAATTTTAAAGAGTAAAGTAACTTTAAAAATCCTACTGTTTTGTGTTGTTTTCAGCAAATGTGAAGATAGATCTCATAATTGCAGATTTTTCAGACTGTTGACAGCTGAGTTAATCATACATTTCTAAAGACGCTGAGATGAAAGACACTGGTCTGAAGCCTCAGTAAACATGATCCAGCTATGTACAGTACATTTTTGATGTGACATTTAAACATGAGGATACTTCAAACTTTGTTTATCCTGATGCTGTTCTACACCATACAAAATGGGCTTTAAATACCAGTTTTATTTTTTATTTTTTATTATTATATTTTATTTCCTTGTTTTAAAATAATTTCTTGACATTCCTTAACTTTTTGATTTAGTTTATATGATTTATTTCATATGATTTGGTCATCCCCTAACGAGGGACATGGTTAGGGGTAGAGGCATGCCTCCTTTTAAAAATCATTTTCATATAAATAAAATCATGTTTGTAAATAATAAATAAAATCATGACGTTGTACAAATCAGCCACTTTTTTGACAATACATAAAATAGTTATCAGTGTTGGGCACGTTCCTTTTAACTACCTGTTCCACCAAATAGTTGACCATATTTTGACTGTTTTAAATAATGACTGGTGAAGTAATTTAAAGAATGACTGTTTTTAAATAATGGTTTACACTCAGCATTGTTGTTTTACAAAAAATCAAACAAACATAATCCTCACTTGATTTTGGGTTTATTGTTAAAAAATCAACAACAAGAAAATGTGTTAAATAAGAATCTGAAATACTTTATGGCATAAAAAAAAAAAAAAGATTCAAAATATTCCAAAATGTTTTATTTTGGTTGTTTTTTAATAAATTGCTCTTACACTTCATGTTTTCAGATTTTTTTATTGACCTTATTCTTAAATGTAGAAGTGCGCTCATTTTTGTGATTGTTTTAGAAGTTGCGATTCAGTTGCCTATGAGAGAAATGACGAGGAATGATAAACGACAGAAAACGGTCAAACTACTTGCTCTACAAACAAGTGTTTGCATGACTATACAGACAAAATAGAATAATATAATAAGAAAATGTCAGTTTGCAACATAAAGCAGCAGAACGAGCTGTTTTTGACGTCTAGAAATGAATGGAAATGAATGAGACTGGAAGTCTTGAGCCAAATTAAAATGGCTGCGCCCGCTCGTATACGAGGAAAAAAAGGGTCAATAGTATATGTATTAATTCTGGTAATCTTACCATAAACTGACACATCAACTATTTGGTAAAGGTTGATATTTTACAAATTATGGTATCTGTTGAAAAAAACCCAAAACAAATTGAGTGTATTAAATAGAGATATTAAGAGTGAAGAAGCAATCTGAATGTTTTTTTTTTCTTGATGGGGCAGTTAAAGAGTTAAAACAGTAATTAGTTATAGTTACTAGTTATTTCTCACAAACAGTGAAGTAGTAACTGAGTTACATAATTATAAAATTCACTTATAACCAGGGACAGTAACTTTCTTTAAAAAAATTGCATTTCTTTAAAAAAATTAATTTGTCAAATAACTATAAAATAAAAATAAAACATTGTACATTTACCTAAACTATTTTAATGTTGTTGTCAAATGTCAATGCGAACACACATTGAAGAAGATGCCCAGAGGCAATATGAACATTGAGCTACTTATTGCACTTTTAAACAGTAATCATTTCTTCATCGCTAGAGCTGGAGCTGCTACTTGAACCATCCGTGCTACTTGAACCATCGCACAAAACAAGCATGTCAACTTTTTCTCGTCTTCTTCTGTGTTACAAACAAGTGTCAGAAGCTTAGCGCCACACTGTGCGCCATCTAACATTAAGGAGTGATTTTGCATACTCTTCTGCTCGACGCCAGAGAAAATCGATTGGGCTTGAATGCGGAAAAACGTCTCGAAAAACGCTGACGATAAACACAAACGAAAAGCGTCCTGGTGTGTACGAGCCTTAACTCGTTTGACTATTCATTACTGAATAAAGTATTGCCGTTAGCAATGACGTTTTTTATATCGCTGTTATTTCCATCACTGCTCATGAGGTCAGACAGATGAATGACAAAATATAGAAACTTTTAATTAAATGATATTGTGTAGCTTCATTTATTTATTCATTTATTTTGGTGAAAGACAGCATGCACTGTTAAGCAAAAAATCCAGGCTTCTCTTTTGACTGGATGTTGATTTATTGTAAGTGTCACACATTACATGATTGGAACTCCACAACTTGGGAGAGTAAACAATGACAGCATTTTCACTTTTGGGTGAACCGTCCCTTTAAAATCAACAATGACCGCAAGCGTCATATTTACCCATAATGCACGATGTTATGATAAATATTTGATTCCAAGCTGTCCTCCATACAATCAAATAGAAATTAACTTGGTAGTTTGTAAAGTGCACTGTTAATTTGTTCTGATCCAAAATCCTTCATCAGACGCTGGAATCCTCGGAGCAGCAGAGCCCAATGGTAAACACACAGGGTACTTTAAGGCCATTATGTTCTCCGCTCCCTGGAAATGATTTCTAAACACTGTCGTAAATCCCAACACTCGTCACGGAGGCCAGACGAGAGCCCTCTTCTACTTCAGACCCAGATAAACACTTCAAAGCGGACCGACTACTCCGTTCGAGAGTGCAATTATATGTAGGCATGTTGGGTTTACTTTGCCACTGAAACTCAAACAGACCGTACAATAAAAGAGGTGTCTATTAATATTACCGCCACCCACATGCTAATGGCTCCTGCCATCTTTACCCTCATTGACTCACTCGACTCAATTTTATATATATATAGAGGACGTCTCTTGAGTAAACAGAGCCAGAAAAGAGCGATGACATGACTCGGTGAAGTACAGGAGGTTTCCTTTCTCTCTGCAGTTGGAGTCATCATCAACGCATCCATCATTTGCATGACAGGATCGGCAGAGACTAATCGCACCGAGGGCACATGCACTCAGTTACGGGTAACAGCTTGGCAGACTTTCAGCTCTCTTGAGGCAAATTTGTGTTTTGCCGGCTTGTACGGCTTTCCCTCCCAAGGAATAATGAATGTTGTGGCAATGACTAGAACATCACCAGAGAACAATGTTTCCCAGAGTTCTCAAAGGTCATTGCGCTGCTCTTGGGATTATTCCACCACTGGAGAAGTGATCAGGTTCTCTTTCGAAGTTATTAATATTGTCATTAATAATTGCTAAGAGACGGAATAAGCATTACGAAAACGGAAACTCTAATGCAGATCCCGGATTTAGTAAAAAACTAGGCATCTTCAATGTGCCAACAAGGGGAAAAACACTAGACCGTAGGGGAAAACGCTTCTGACAATTGTACGGAAAAATGAGCTGTCATTTTAAAGACTGAAGACCGTTTGCCTAGTCGTTGCCCAGAAAAACTGGCTAATCATTGCACAATGGGCACTTCCATTCAGAAATTATTCCACAGGTAACACTAATGATGTGGTCAGATTGGCTGGGCACTTTTCACAGAAACTGCGCGGTCATGATAACTTTAGATTTGAAGAGCAGATTGACTGACTGCTTTGCTCAGACAGAGAGTGTAGAGCACTTTCACATGAATTTAAGGCCACGGAAGACAGAACGTCAACCCGGACCCTTATTCACCTGAGGAAAGAGAATAACACAAAGACTTGATCCAACATCTCTGCAGGAGATCACAGTGTTCCTCCCTTTCTCCCATCTTCTTTCTCCGAGAGGTTGCTTGTTTCTCTCCGGGGAGCCATATACAAGTGGAGGAGGGAAAGGAACTTGAACCAACCAAATTAAACACATGAAATAAGAGGGAAAGTGTTGTCATAGCATCCTAATGACTCAATGAAACCTCTGTAAACCCTGTTGAATTCGGGCCCTGTGCTGTAAATTGAGATGTCCTTGCGGGCTTTTGATGTCATGTGAAATATAAGAGTGTTTTGAAAGGGAAAAGAAAAAAAAAACTCATTTTGGTGGAAATTTGAATGACAGGTACTTTTAATATACCATAAAATGGGAAGGTTTTAGTGATGAAGGATAAGCTGTGAAGTTAAACATGTTTA
Organism: Danio albolineatus; assembly: GCA_903798035.1. Lineage (NCBI taxonomy): Eukaryota > Metazoa > Chordata > Actinopteri > Cypriniformes > Danionidae > Danio > Danio albolineatus. The sequence goes on from CAIGQQ010037872.1 coordinate 3,297,088, forward strand.
CTTTACAATCTTATTCAATTTATTTGTCATTAAATACATTGTCTCCAAAAAAACCTGATACGTAAGGGATAATATCCACCAAAGTCAGTTGTTTTGCAGAATAAACCTTATTAGGATGATTTGGAACCCAATGCAAAGTGTCTAGATGTCATATGTCAGCACCAAAAAAACAAACAAACAAAAAATAAAACTGCTACTATAGACAAGCATAATTTTTATGCATTCTGTCCAAAACAAAAACATAACAGCTGCTCAAAAATGAAATCTGTGAGAAATTTTCAAACTAACCAGCAATTAAATGTGGTATGTCAGCAACCTATGGAAAGTAAGCTGTGTATATTCAAGGTGCAAAATCTGCTGTAGTATACAGCTATAAAAATATGTAAAACAATACAAAAAAAATCACAGCATTTTTCTGAGCAATGGAACACTTTACATTTAAATAACGTGTTCTGCAATATAACAGAAATCTGTGACTGTGCCTACTACACTAATCAATTTTGTTATACAGATAACAAATGTGTGCTTATTTGTTTGAAACATCAAACATAGTAGTATTAGTAATAGTAATTAATAACAGTAACAATAATAGTCTCTCGCTCTCTTACGCGTGCACAATTGGCCTACCTCGTGAACATTTGGTCTCTCTGCTTTTCTCTGCTCACACAGCCTTTACAGTGGTTGGTTGGCTGGCATCCACCAATCCCACAAGTGTCAATGCTGTAAACAGAAAGATGTATGCTAGACTGCAGCCAAAAATATTAATTCAACAAGTAACAGACAAGCGCATCATATTGTAATGTAAATGAGTTAATATCTTTAAAAAGTAATGTGTTACATTATTAGTTACTGTCAAAAGTAATTTCGTTACAGTAATGCATTACACTACAAAATGTTAGGTGGATTAAACATAAAACAATTATGTTGGCCCCGTAAAAACTAGAATTGTGTTGTTTCAGGTCATTTTAAAGAAGTAGTTTGAACAAACAGCAAATGTAAACTTTCCAGTGTACTAGTAACACATTATTGCCTAACACTGTTCATCACTCAATTAACCTGAACAAAACAAAACAAAACAAAACAAAACAAAACAAAACAAAACAAAA
>CAIGQQ010037872.1:3298203-3325391 GCA_903798035.1 Danio albolineatus
AAAACAAAACAAAACAAAACAAAACAAAACAAAACAAAACAAAACAACAAAAACAAATCCTGACATTAAGATGAACACAGTAGCATCATGTTCAGTGACCATATACCCATAACAGATGATCAAGATCAAGCAGCTCAAAATAATCATAATATGTAATAATAAATTATAAAATATATTGTACAGTAGTATTGCAGTTTTGTACACTTTGTTTGAGCCATGTTTGGTCTTTACTTTGGTTAAGTTGGTTTGAAAGCTTTTTTTTTTTTTTTGAGTCATTCGAGAAAAGTAGCTGAATATGAAGATTGTGTGAATGTTACTGTTGATTTAGGATTTTGATGAGAAAGTCTTTGCTTCATTAGTAGCCACATTTTCTGAAGCAGGCTTGCATTGTGCATAAGGATATCTGTTTGATGGGTTGGATTCTCTTGACTGTTGCTGGAATACAGGGCCTGTGGTTTGTTATTTAGACTTTAAAACACTGTGAATGTGTGAGGGCCTTGGCAGATATTCTGATTATTATTGGCTGTTGTCATCATCCTATCTCTATCAGTATTTATTTTCAGCTCCGGGTTCACCTTTTGGCCTGCTCTAGCCAATAGCAGAACTGTACCATACTGAGGAGGGGCGAAAGATGGTGACACCTTATCTGATTTTTCAGTTTTAAATAAACAGCCTATGCATACAATACATGAATTCTTGGGATATAAAATACCTTTTTCTAAAATTTGGATATTGCATGGATTATGATTGCGATTTTAATGATATTTTTAGATATACTTGTCCAGCTCTAATTTAAACGTATCTATGATTTGGTTTATTTTCCTCAAAATGTCCATTACGGCATCTGCTTTGTGAAACAGATTTGACAAGAATCCAATCTTTATTACTCCACCTTTCCAATGGTCTACTCTGATTGGTTAATGATTAACCTGTCTGTTGTGATCAGAAACCAATCACACATTACCAAAATTGTGAACGCCACTTTGTTCCAGTGCTGAAAACAGCATCATGTTACATTACATTAACTAAACGGAACTTCATCTGTGAAAACTGGACTGAAGCAGTTTCATGTTACTAGAACTTCATCAATGCTAAGCTGCTTTGACACAATCTACGTTGTAAAAGCGCTATAGAAATAAAGACGAATTAAATTGAATTCTCCTTTGTGCTAAATGATTTGTTATTGTGTGTCCGCTCAATCAATATATAAAAACCCATCAAAGTCTCCTTCAATTCTTTTCATGTAGTTGTTCCTCAACATACAATTCTGAGTTCAGAGCCAAAATATAATAGAGGCATTCGCTCTGATCCATTCCCTGACTCAGTCGATCAGTGTAAGGAAATGCTATTAGCCCTTCAAGGCGGTGGTTCCCCGTACAGTCAGCAGCTAGCAGTTAGTGAACAGGAACGCTGAACGTTTCCCATCGTTTTGACCCTGAACTCCTCCCTCTCTTCTCCTCAGCTTCATTCAGTGTGTTAGCGAAGTAATCCTTGAGTAGTTTCCCATATGTTTGCAGCCTAATGGCGGTCTTTATCCTATAAAATGTCTTTGTTGACCACTGAAGGAAGTTTCCTCATTATTTGGTACCGTTTGACTCTTTACACTGGGGAAAGACACATCAAATTAGCTTAACATCATTAGCATACCTGTATCAAGATGTCACGGCTGCACAGCTACAGAAAGCTGATGTTGTAAATATAAGTTGCTATGTTATTATACACAGTGAATCGATTGTACTTTAGGATGGTGTGCGGTCACTAACTATTTGGATGATTGATGCAAATTGTTGCTAGATGTTTGAGAACAGTGAGAGAAATACAGGTTTGGGATAAGAACTGGAAATGGTTAACAATCAATCTGAACATAAAAGCCCAGATATAAGGCAATTCTCACAGCAAAGTTTAGTTTTCCCACATTGGCTTGGTCCACTGATGTATTTTTTCCCCAGAGGTTTGCAATCGTTTTCAATGGTGGTGATGGTGGTGTTTTCATGCCAACTGTGTGATGAGGCACTGAGTGTCTATTATTATTATTTTGTAGCTTCCAAGTGTCTAAGCATGTTCAGCTTTGGATAAAACACAGTTTTTAGCCACCTTCTTAAAGGGGTTTTCATAGTTTATTTCCTTAAAGCATCTTTAATTGATCAGTTCATAAAGGAAAACAAATTTTCTAAAGGTTTGCACGCTGCATTTTGAAATTTTCGTATGCGTATTTTGTATTTCGTTTTTTTTTCTTATTCATATGCGAAAATTCGTCACGTAAACAAACCTTGCGCACTGAGTCCGATGCGTATTAACTAATCTATTACAAAAAACAAAAAACGCAAAACATTTCGGAGTCAGTTCAGGCAGTGATACTTTGTTCTCCTCTCTTCTCCAACGTTGAAAAAGAAAGAGGAATAGGCAGCATATTGTGTTCATCCACAACCTGCATAGAGAGAGAGTAGAGTTCAGCTCTTTATCAAAGAGTTGCGCTGGGTTATACCAAAATGCAAAGTTTGTTTCAGGAAATCAGTAGAATGGACACACACATACACACACACCAAACAGCAGGAGGGCAGAGGTGTGCCAGTCACTGAATCCAGCATATGGGTTCTCAACTGTCCGTCACAGTCTTTACTTTTTTTACTCTATTGTTTTACTTTAGTTTGTTTTGTCATAAAGTTATCTGTAGCTCAAGTGACGGCATTTTGTATTTAGTTTTTTGCTTGTACAGTGGCTCTGAACTGTCAAAACACCACTCAGCATTTTTCGGATGCGAAAAGTGGTAAAAATCTAACCTGGTTCAAATTTTTTTAGGATGGGTGAAAGTTTCGGAAGCAGTTTGTCAATACGACTGACACAACGTGAGTTCGAATTTGTTTTTTAACAGACGAAAATTCAGTGTGCAATAACCTTAAAGGGCCACGAAACCCCCCAGTCTCAGCGTGGTGTTTTCACAACTCTAGTTTGGAAAAGCTCAGTAAAGTGGGCGTGTCTAGCTCTGTTTAGGTAGGAGTGTCGGGGAAGGGGAAAGAGGGAAGCTTTTGCATAAAAATTGGAGTTTCCATTTGTGCACGCGCTCATTTTCACACAGACTGTGTATACATGGACATCAGTAATCGAATTATTTGCCAAATTATTTATTTGTCGACTTTAACGGCAGTTTCTCTTTATTTTCGGATTCGCGTGATGGGCAGGGCTTCTGTCTATGGCTTGGTGACTGTAGCTTTATTGCTAAATGGCTAACAGGTGTTTTATAGAGAGAATAACTGTTTTATGTGCTTTATGAAGGCTGATATTCCACTGATAGTCTACTGATGAAGGCTGATAGTCCACTAGATTATTTCAGAGGTGCACGGAGCTCTGTGAGCTCATAAACTCCTCCAGAAACTGAACCTGGATGATGGAAGCTTTCAGCAGTGCTTCTGACCGAGCCGAGTTTTCCCTCAGGACACCAACAACAACAGGCGCTACGTCATAATCACACCCCCACAAGAGTAAGCTCCTGATTGGTTAACGCGGCGCGAACGTCCGCTGAAGCTCATTTTCAAACTGAAGCGATTTGCGCGTATCGCGTCGCAGGATGCCTATTCGCGCCTTTGCATTGACTTAGCATGTAAATCACTCGCGCTTGATGCGGCTTCCGCAACTGCTGTAAGGTACAATATTCGAAGCTATCATGAATATTAATGAAGTTGCGCTGCGTACACAATAGAGCGCTCTGGTTGGTTTGAACCAAGTCTATCTCATGAATTAATGCCGAACACACAGAGACGTCAGAACGTGCTGGCCGGTACAGGCGTCCACTCTCCACGCTGGAATATACGCAAGGATCTCATCGGCGTGACGCAGCTTCAAAAATTCGTTTCAAACCGGAAGAACGAATTTGCTCGAAATAATGCAAAAACAACCAATTTTCACTTTTTAGTCAATTATATGTGTCCTAATAGTGTTTACAGCAGCGTGGGACACATATATGACTGTCAACAGCTCAACACATGTGTTTTGGTGTTTCATGGCCCTTTAAGAGTTGAGAATTTTTTTGAATATCTAAAGCAGGCATTTTCAATCTCTTACATAATGTGTTGATAGATTTTTTATTATTTCAATCATGTTGCATGGATGTCAAACTGCTGATTGTTTTGTTGAACTTGTGATTATTTATTTTTAAAAGTGAATGCATGTTTTTGGACACTCGGCTTTAGTGGTAAAAAAACTTAAAAGTGATATGCTGAACATCCCAGTTTAGCCTCAATAACAAAATAAGCACACAACAATTTGACAGTGGTGACAAAGCAGTGGTTTTAAAACTTGTTCTGTTCTAGAAAGTTTGCTTTGGCAAGCATTTCAAGCTCCCAGGCAAACTTGGTTTTTGTCCTGACCAGTTTGCCCTTCAGTTTCACTTTAAGTATAGCAAGGCCCTAAAAAAACCCTATGAGACAGCTTCATAAAGAATCCGACTCCCTGTAAATGTAGGAGGCATCTTCTTTTTTTTTTTCTATTAAATTGTTTCAAAAAGTTCTTCAATCGATCAATTCCAGTTTAAAAGTATTGAGATTACATTCTCATCATATCGTTTCGTGTTTTTCAGGAGTTAAACCAGAAGTCTGGCATTTGGGATGAACAATATCTATAATATGTCCTAACAAAAAGTGCAATTAAGGCCAAAATCAATATATTAAACACCCCCCTACAGTTTTCCCCACTGCTGGAATACATCAACACATTGGCAAGCGCATCCTAAGCTAAAACGATACAAAATCCTGACCCGACCAGAGCATTTATAATTGATAAATGGGAAAGGGATCTCAATATCGAGAGCAGTATTTACTTCTGGACACAAATCTGTAAGTATACCTCCATTGTGTCCAAGAATACAAACAAAAAGTTAATCCAATATAAGACTCTTAGCAGAATAAATAACACAGAGCACAAGATAGCCTTCGCATCATGGGATTCACAGTTCACTTAATACGACTAACAATTGCATCAGGTTCTGCCCTCCCATGTATCACTTTTGGAAAGTACTATCAGTTGTTTTTCTTGTTTTTTTTCGTATTTCCTCATGTCTAGTTTGGCAGTTTCTTTGTAGCATTGGCTTCATCTAAATTTGTGCAGTATCTTTAAGACATTCAAAGTTTGATGTATACAGTGGAACTGCTGCCAGAGTATTTAAGTTAATTATGTAAGAGAACTAAAATAATAAATTAGAACATGTTACACTCTAAAAATGCTGGGTTGTATAAACCCAACGCTGGGTAAAAAAATGGACAAACCCAACTGTTTATTATACGAATCCCTTGGTTTGCTTCAACCTAGACAAAGACATTGGTATTTGTTTCTTTTTAAATGTGTTTATTCAAGTTGCTCTTCTTATTTAAAGCAGCTTTTTATTCGCTTTACCTCCTCTTTGAATATCAAATTGTTTGTACTTTTGATTATATGTTTTTGTTTGCTTAGGCTTTAGACTGTGGGAAGTGTGTCAGGTGAAGTGTGCTGCTTTTTTGTTTGTTTATTATGTTTAGCTGTATGTGTGTTATAATGTGTTGGACTCTGATTTATGTACTTCTTAGGGACCCCCTCAGAAAATGAGATGGTTCATCTCTAATGCCATTTAATAAATTCAAATTATGTTGGTCAAGCTTGTTTTTCTTTTAAAGCATTGCATCAGTGGAATTTGATATCACAATCTGTTAGAGAATGTGTGTTTTTTTAAATATAACAAAAAATGGCTTGTTAATTAAGTAATAATTAACATTGTGAATACAAGGCTTTTCGATGTTGTTGTTGTGGTTGTTTATTTGAGTATTGTTTTTAGGTGAATTTGTATTTTTATTGGTATAGCCTTTAACATCTGCCTAAGGGACCACCAATGAAAACTTGTCTTTGGGCTGATCAGGGTACACTTATATTCTTGAAGTTGATTAATGAACAATGTCCCTTGTTGTGAAATAAATAAATAAACTAAACTATTGTGTTTAAAAAAAAGTGTCATTTGAATTTAATTTAAAAAAATTAAGCCAACATTGGGTTTGTCCATGTTTGACCCAACATTAGGATACGTCATTTTGAGCATATAACAACTGACGAGTACAATGAGAAAATTGTATTCTTAGCATGTTGTGATGTTTATATAAGTATGTCTTCCTATAATATTTAGGGCAGTCATTTTATCCTATGTGATTTACTGATTAATAGTAATATTCAAGACACTAGTCATTTTGCATACACTTTCTTTTGTTCAAATAAACCCTTTAATATGTATGATTAACATGTTGTCAGCGCTTAAAGCATAGGAATATTGTATACAAAAATATAAGTATAAAAATAATAGGGTCACACTTTACAAAAAGGTTCATTAGTTAATGTTAATTAATGCATTTACTAACATGAACAAAAATGAACAATACATTTACTACAGGATTTGTTCATGTTAGTTAATGTTAGTTAATGCAAATACAGTTGTAATATAGTTGCAAATTCAATTGTTAGTTCACGTTAACTCACGGTGCATTAACTAATGTTAACAAGCATGGACTTGAATGTTAATAATGCATTAGTAAATGTTCAAATTATGAATAATAAATGCTGTACAAGTGTTGTTTATTTCTGTTTTATTTGGGGAGGCACGGTGGCTCAGTGGTTAGCAGTCCTCACAACAAGAAGGTTGCTGGTTCGAGCCCCCACTGGGTCATTTGGTGTTTCTGTGTGGAGTTTGCATGTACGTGTGAGTTTCCTCTGGGTACATGTTCTCTCCATGTCCCTGTGAGTTTCCCCCACAGTCCAAACACATGCGGTATAGGTGAATTGAATAAACGAAATTGGCCATAGTAAATGTGAATGTGAGTCGGTGTTTTCCAGTGTGGAGTTGCAGCTGACAGAGCATCCGCTGCATAAAACTGGATAAATGGATAAGTGTGTGTGGGTGTTATGCAGTTCTGGGTTGCAGCTGGAAGAACATCCCCTGCATAAAACTGGATAAATGGACATTAGCAGAATTGTTTTTTTTATAAATTATTTATTTATTTATTTATTTATTTTATTCGTATATGTATGATATTTGTTTCTTGTTTTATATATTTTATATTTTTTTATATTTAGTTTTATTATGTAATATATTAATATATTTGTTATGTTTAATTGAGGAATCATCCATCTTTTTTAAAAAAGGGCTCAATAATATCTACATATAATAAACTGCTAATTAAACATAAAAACAATAAATAAGATTTAAGATTTTTTTAAATGAGAAATATTTGTAGAACAAGGAATAGTAAAAGTAGTATTATTACGTAGCAATTGGCTGGTGGGTTTTATTTTCAGAGCGAAACAAATATATTTCTTTCACACTCTATGTAAAGTCACCCTTAAGGGTGTTTAAAATCTTGTTTTGGTGCAAATTCATACATGGTGTGAATAGACCTAAAGCCTGGGTTCAGAAAAATGAATTACAGCACCTCAGCTCACAAAAAGCCTGCCTATATTGTTTCAGCTCCATCAAACACAAACGGTTCACCTGCTAGTGCCAAAAGCGCCAAAGCGTGTCCCCACTGTTTTAAGAGGAGGACATTACTCTGCAGGAGCATTTTACACTTTAGGGAGGATGTCCGTGAATGATTTGGGCGTCTCTGAGTTTTTCTTGGCCTCGGCTGGTCACTGTTTTGCTGCTTTGATGACTTGCTTGTGTGTAAAGGGTCAGCACTGAAAGGAGAGCTTTGCGAGGGAAATGAAACATTGGTCATTAGGATCAAATCCAGCTTCACTCCCTCTCAGCTGATACATTACCAAGTGATTAGTGAATAAATTCATCTTTAATATTCATTTGCATGAGCAATCCGGTTATGTCCATTTATTGCATTGCTCGGGTCAGGAGCCACATTCATATACGTTAAGAACGCACATAATTCTTAGACTCGAGAGATTTGGTGTAAGTTACTTTGACACCACCATGGCACTTCATCTTGAATATGTATAGCCGGGGTTGGCAGCACAGCCGTGTAGAAGGTGTAGATGCTTATTCGTCTCTACTAAGGGGTTCATCTGAGTCCATAGGCTGACATGAGAGTGAGTGTTGTGTGTCTCTATTGTCTAACAAGGCAAAGGACTGAGTCCAGATTTAGTCACCTTGTCAAGAATTAATGATCCATGGTATTACTGTTACGCACTGAACACTGCTGTCATACTGATGTTTCTGCAATGAGCTGAAAAGTTGCCTGTTTCCTGGTGTAAATTATATCTGTTAGGTTCCTTAAAGAAATAGTTTAGCTGAAAAATGAGAAAAAACAATCTCTTATAATAGTCCGCACCTGTTTGTTCAAACATTCCCACATAGATTTGACAATTTCTGCACCAATAAACTCTAAAAAAGACATAAAGCTTGACTAAATGGCTTACTGTAAAAGTTTATCTACGTTTCTCTGTTTTTAGAAATTGTGCAGCTTGTTGGTAGTAAATCTATTTCATTGATTAGCACAGTATAACAGTACAGTTTTATTGTTTTAGCAGTAAAGACGAATGTGAAGTGTAAAGTATTCTGCAGGTCCTCCAAGTGATTCTGGAAATGAGGTACTCTTTTGAATAAGTTTTTAGTGAGTTTTAGATGTTCAAAACTGTTTCAGCAAACATCACTGACTCAAATGAATCTCTTTCTTGCTTTCAGTCGAATTTATATGGGTCATAGATTTCCCTAATAAGTTTATTGTACAAAATGACAGACATTCCCTTTTTTACCATTTCACTTGCAAATCCACTTTAAAAAAAAAAATCTTAAAACAAATCACACAGTACTTGCGATTAGTCGACACTATGAATGAAAAGTGATGAATGTAATAAAATATGATTATGGAATTCAAATAATAATTAGATATCTATTATTACAGAAAAACTAAATAAAAATAATGAAAGAAGTTAATTTACTCATCCACATTTGATTTAAATTTGAGTAAATTCTTCACTTTTCGTTTTTATAATTTATTCTTTATGTGTCTTCATTATTATTATTTTTATAATTTAATTTAATGTTTTTTTACAACTGCTTGACACTACAAATACGTGTCACACAAGTTTAAAATCAGCAACATAAAATGTCCTTTATTTTCATGTATCACGTAACCAAGCCCTGTGGCATAAAACCTGTGTCAACTGCACTAACGATTCCTATAACACGAACCAAATTAAAATGGAAAAATGTGCTCAACGAACAAACAAAACCATCGTAACAAGCATGACACATTCATTGCTATGAAGTACAGCAATAAGTCCAGTTTACGACCAGTGCTCTTTGACATCCCATCCATAGGGAGTGCAGTGTAGATTTGGAGGCTTGGCTTTAGTCGTCTGGCTCTGCTGCAGCAGAAAATAATTCACATTAGTATAGCCGTAAAGAACGCTTGATTCGTCCACGTATTGTGTTTTCAAATTGTCAGCAAGCCTGAAACTCACTTTCCTGCTTTGAAATGCGATTGAAAATGTCTCTTAGCTCGACAAAGTAGAAACCCAGACTTTGGTCACTTGTATATCAAACCGGCACAGAGCAGACAGGGTCGGACATCGAAGCTGAACCCGAATCCTCTGCATTTGCCAGAAGCCTTGAGCAGCTTTTGAGAATGACAGCGTCTGGTTTCTCTCTCCCTGATATGAGGCCACTTCACAGTTTCTGAGGCCGGACTAATATCAAATCTGGACCGGGGCCAAATTTGGCCTACAGTTAAATCTCAACATTTCCTTCGTGTTTCCCATGGGTTCGCATACACCATGCTTGTTGGTGTCTTCGGAAAGACAGATTTAGGCGTAGGTTCTGAAGTGGAATTACGCAGATCACAGCCGCCAGGATAAAACATTCACTCTTCTGTCCATTTGTTATAAAATATATACTGTTAGCGGAGCTAGTTTAGCCCTAAGTGACAGGTACCAGATAAACTCGACATGTTCGCTAAACCCCTGACATACCTCTTTTCACCTCTGAGGCGAAAAACAAGTTATAAAGAGCCCTTTGGATGACTCAGAGACCTTCGGAAAGCGGTGGAACTGAACCTCAAACCTCCCATATGGGCTGCATGTGCTGGGAAATCCTGCGCTGCAGTGCCGCCCAAACCCCGCTGCCATCGGCCGCCATAAAATCACTGCACAAACGACACAATCTTTAAATTTTAATACACCACTCAAATGTCAACTGTAGGCTCAATCAATAAAATAACGTGACTCATTGAATCATAAAACGGATGAAACGATGGAATAATTAGATGCAGATAATCTACTTTCTCATTATGAGTGTGAATAAACAAATCCAGCTGCCCTCGAGACAGCTGCCCTTTGGATGCATTGAAACTGGGTGATCATGCTGAGTTGCGTGGCTCTCTCTCACGGGTTAAAGGAAGGCACAACGGATACAAGAATATTGAGGTCTGAGCTAAACAGCATTGTATCCGGGCCGAGGTCATTGTGACTGTTGTGTAGTCTGTTTTATAGGGAAACAGACAGCTTTATCATATTTCTGTGCGCTGAAATACTTTTTTCTTCATACCGTAAAGTAATTAATACATCCTTTAGACATTTCAGATATTTATGTTATTTTGTTTTGTGCCAGATTTTGATCAATTATATGTCTTTTTTTTTTTTTTGCTGTTACCATTTGTTGCAAAAGTAGGTCAATGTATATAATTATTATTATTTTTTACTTTAATCTCGGTGTTTGTTAAGATTATTAATTAATTAAATTATATATAATTAATTAATGAATTTGTCTATTTATTATTTTTTTCAATTGTAATATATAGTGATTTTTAGACTAACTTTGTGGATGATTGTTTGCCATACAGTTGAAATAAATTAGGCTTTCAAGCTTCAAAAGCAAAGACACAATAAAAGGGATCCATGTGTATTGAATTGTGAACAGACTAAGCGTTTAATGCATGAATTATTGAAAATTTGCCCTGTCGTCTCTTGGCCCATCTCATGGCAGTAGTAATGAATGAATGGATGAATAAATGAATCATTGTTTTGAAACTTTTAAATGAAGCAGTCGATTCAATTCAGTTGCAATTCACTTACTGTACATAGTATATTTCTGAACATTTCACTGAAGAAAGAAAAGTCCAGGTTTTGGGATGAGTAAATGATGACAGAATTTTCATTTTTGGTTGAATTCTCCTTTTAAAATATGAGAAAAGAAAGACTAACACGAGACACACAGTATATATTTAAAAGTGTCTAGAATAGGCACATTCATATATAACGCTATGAAACGTGTGACGCAATAATGGCTCTTAGTTTAACTTCCCTGTCACAACATTCAAGCCCCTGACACTAACCGGCCGGATGTACCGTAAATGTCCTCCTGTACAACCACATAAAACCCAGAATGTCTACAAATGACATGCAAGCATTTTTTTAAAGTATCTGTCCTTTTTTACCTTAGTTGTTCCCCCTTTCTCCTGTGTTTGGAACTGTGCCCACTTTGCAGATCAACTGTACTGAGATCCTGTATCTCTTCCTGTTTACACAGTGGCCTGTGGAATGAGATGTGTGGATTGCATGGCCTGTTCAGCACTATAGGAATGCAGCTGTAAGCATGAGAGAATGATCACACAGCCAAGAGGTCAGGGGCAAAACTCTTCACTAGATCAGGTGAGATAAATTAACTTGTTTAACAGTCAGTTAAGCTGAGATATTTGAGAGCCGTCTAGAGTAGTGGATGTGGGCATCCAGCGTAGAATCTTTGCCAATCACAGAGGCTGTGCATGTGCATTTACTAATGAATTGCTTTCTCTTTACGAGGTGAAAATGAGAATGAAAGATTGGTAAAGAGGATGTTTTTTTTTCATATGGGTTCAGTAAGGCTTTGTGTTTGCTTTTATATTTGTGTTGTTTTAACCTCTCTACATTAATTGAAAATTTCCAGATTTACATGCATTCATTTTAAGAAATGCTCTCAGACCTCAAGATCATTTTATGTACGGCACATCTTGGCCAGTGATCATAAGAAAGTTTGTGTTTTGTTTCTTTCAATAAGTTAAAAGTCTTAGACAGTAAAGGGGAAGTGCTGTTTTAGGCACTATCCACACAAACCAGGGTATTTTCAAAACCTCACTTTTTTCTACACTGTTTTGCTGTTTGTCCACATGAAAACACAGTGTCAGGTGACTAAAACTGAAACTTTCTGAAAAGTGGCCATGGTTAAGATTTTCCAAAACTCTGGGTAGAGTTGGGTCGTGTTAACATTACAACCAGAGTTTTAACCTCATGACGTCAGCATGCATGCTGTTTTCATCTTTCTGAATGGGGAGCACAACTGGTTTCACACCAAACGCGGAAGATGCAAATGAGGCAAAATTATATACATTTGTGGCAAGCTCTTCACATATTTTGTGTCATTGGATGCAGGTGGGTAATACACCTTCGGTCTCACATTTGCATTGATTTGTATGCAATTCACTCATGCAAATACTTAGTTCCCCGTTTGGTGTGAACCCAGCATAAAAATCTAATTATCGCCGCCTGTTGGTTCAGCATACCTTTAACACACATCACAGTGTGTTTTTGCATTGTCAGGTGGATGGAGATTTTATTCAAATGAAATCTGCGAAAACCCCGTTTATAAAAAAATACCCATGTACTCATTTAGTCTTAAAACACTTGGGCTGTTTCTCAATATGCGTTCTTCAACGGTCTTGCGTTCTCACGTTCTAATGTAACGTCATCATCATCCCCATGAGAGTTCCCGGATGTGTTCTTGATATCAAGGACACACCAATACAGACTTGCATTAAATTCATTATTAAAGTTCAGAGACATAACTTATTTTCCTCAGGAGTTTTCCTAAATGAGACGGTGAAAGTAAGCGTTCTCTGCGTTCTTGGAATTGAGAAAAGGCCTTGCTTTATAGCAGTGCTCCCAAACTCAATCCTGGAGGGCTGGTGTTCTGCACAGTTAATTTCCAACCCCGATTAGGCACACCTGAACTAGCTAATCAAGTTCTAGATAGCACAATAGAAACTTCCTGGCAGGTGTGTTCAAGCAAGTGGGAGCTAACCCTTGCAGCAAACTGGCCCTCCAGGATCGAGTTTGTGCACCCCTGTCTATAGGCACCTTAGTTAAAATGTATGCCTGGAAAAATGAGTGGACGCTATTGGTCCTCTTTGTCAGCAGACTCAAGCATGTGAAGAATGTCAGAAACAGTTTACTTACTGTACATATACGTTTTTTTGCTTTTAATACTGCCCTTGCATACATTTTAGGCAAGTATCAGCTGTTAAGTGACTAAACACCAACGGCCAGATTCTATAGCGAAATGGTGTATAAATATTTTTAGATAATTTTGGGAAAATTACTCTTAAAAGGAATAAATTATCTTAATCTTTTTTTAAAAATCAACAATGCCAAAATACAAATTTCTTAAAAAGGAAAAGTTATTTTTGAGTCATTCAAGATTGTAAAAAAATACTTTCCCCAACAATGTTCTTTGATATCTTCCTCTTCCTCATTCACAAGACCTCTTAAATATTTTAGACTGCAGCTCTGCCTCTTTATGTTTGGCCAGATGATTACTGGTCACTGGTTGTGTGGTTTTACTCAATGTTTGTTCTTCACTTCTGTCAATTGGTGGAGTTTTGGTTCCTTTTGGCTTTTGGCTTGCTTGGATGGTACCGGTGAAGCTGGTCTTCAGTGATTATCCTTCAACAGAATCAGTTTTAATTGAACTAGCCTACATCAGCATTCTACCACAGCCCTGCTCCCTGCCTGATATGCTGGAATGTTCCACAATCCAAAATATCGTTATGCTGCTTTGTCAGAAACTACACTGTGAAAGTGGTAGAAATAAAGATGACTTGATCTGACTCTGAAGGCAGTCATATGCAGATACTGCTATTTGCCCTTGTAACATCCCTGAATATAACAAAACAAGCCATTTCTCGGGCTTGAATAATTCTTTTTTTAATAAAATTGATGAGGACCTCTATGATACTTGACCTTGTACTATATCAAAGGTCAAAATTGATTTCTAATGTCATGGTTATATACTGTATTAGAACTGTCCCATCGAAATGAATGGACATCTACAGTATGTTAATCAGGATTAATTTCTCTCACTTGTTTACAAGTCCTCCACTCCTCAACTGTATCTTTAGAAAAACACTTCCCACACCACTTGTGTTTGTTAGCAATTTTGCGTGAAAATGGTAATGACCTCATTGGTTGCATCTGGAATGAATGGAATGGAGAGAATCGTAATGAGACTTTCTGCCCGCTGCTTTCCAGTTGATTTTGGGGTGAAGCTGCTTATGTTTGAATGCATGTAATGTTTCCATAAGACACCAGAGCGGACTGATGCTCCACTCTGGCCTTTAATCTGTGTTTCAGAGAGTGTGGATTCCCCTCAGCCCTCTCCTGGATAAACACCATTACAGGCTGATGCTGAGGAGCTCAAAGTTGAGTCAATATTATCCAGAGCAATAAAGTCCTGCACAGTGCGCTCTGCTCCCCCTGTGTGACCAGGATGAGTTCATTTCTAAACTGCTGAGGTCCAGGAGGATCTGGACTCTGTGTATGAACACTAGTTTGAGTGCTAGAGCTGTTTCTAATCCAGACTAGGGTCAGTAACATTGCACTTCTTCACATTCCATGAATCCTTATAGAACTGGTTCACCCCAAAATGGAGAATTCTGTTATTACTTGCTCACACCGCGTCATTATGAGCAGGAATAATCAAACAAGAAGAAATTGTTTTTGGATATAATACACCCATAACTTATTTGAACATGCCATTAAAAAAAAAATTGAACTTTTTTTACGATATAATGATAAAATCACTTACTATAAAGGCTAATTTATACTTCTGTGTCAAGATCATGGGTGCGACACAGCCTTGGTGCAGTTCTTTAGCCTTGCCATGGCTGATGCTGACGCTGACATGCACCAAAAAATGTAAATACGAGTCATAACAATGCAAGCTCTGTGATTGGTCGGTTTGGTAGAGGTGACGAGCATGGGTGGTGCTGAGAGCCACGAGTCCAATGGAGGAATTGTTTACAAGTGTCGAGTCCAATGAAGTACTGTACAGTTGCTCCACATGGAAACTTTTGTTTTGTTTTTACCTTATGATTAAAGTTGTTGCACGTCCACCGGTTCCTGCCTTTGAAAGAGTGAGTTTTAGCTACTTGTCGCGTTTAGAAAAAAACAAATCACCCATGAATACACTCGACACAGAGGAACATAACAACCCACTGCCTGCTAGCATTTCGGAACTGTTATTGCAGAGCAACACGAAAAGCATGCAGAAGTGTAAATGCACAACTATGCGCAAGGCAGGCACCGCGTGTCACCGATCACTCGACGCAGAAGTATAAACCAGCCTTAAATGTGATAGTTTGGAAAAAGAAATTTACATATATTATGATATTTTTATATGAAACATTATAGTATACATCAAAAATGCTAACCCTTTGTTTGCTCACCTTATGTTATTCTAGACATAAATAATGTTCAGTGGTTCCTGCTGAAAACCGTCCAGCTTAAAAGAAAGCTACAAAAAAGTAAAACTGTAAGTTAAGTATGGCAATTTCGTTCTGTTTGTTTTTATTTTCACGTAAAAAAATAAATGATATATAATTTAAATAAGAAATATGCAGTTAGAAGATTAGAAAACTTTAGGAAACTTACATTGCTTGTCATATGTCTATAATAATAATTATAATTCTATAAAAATTCATAAACAAAAAAAAAATATATATAAATAATAAATATAATGCGCAAAAGAGTGCTCCATAAGGTGTTCTCCATATTTTTTGAGCAGTATATATATTTTAATACCATGCACAAATGCATGTAAAGCCATTGACGTTTGAACAAATGATGCATTCAGACCTTTTTTGCGAATTAAAACAGTAACAGTGTCAGAAAGCAAATATGTCAAATAATAAAAGCCTAGGTTTAATTTTCATCACTCAATTACTAACAAGCCATATCATCGTGTGATACTTTTTTTTCTTTTTTTTAGCATTTTGGAGTATGACAACCACAATCCTCAATCACTTCCATTACGCTGAATGTAGTACCCACTTTATTCTTTAAAAGGAATCAACTTTCATGTTCCATAAAAGAAAACCTCAGTGGTTTAGGATGACATGAGTGAATAAATAATATCAGAGTTTTGAGTGAATCATTTATACACATTTGCATTAATTCTGTTTACTAAATGATGAGCTAATGCTCACAGCTTCTCAGACAGCCGACAGATCTCTCATGCCAGGCCGTTCCAAGAAGCTTAATATTCTTAATAACAAACTCTTTGTTATTGCTCATTATCTCTGCCTTGGACTTTGATCGTTCCTCGCTTCTCCAACAGCAGGATTTCTAGGATCAACAAAAGGTCATCAAAGCGGTGCGAACCCATCCCTGGCAAAACTTCTGTGTGAATTGAGATCAGCCCCGTCATCTAATTCCCCCAATGGACCTCACTTCTTAAGAGTTGCCCTACTGCTCTAACCTGTGCACACTTGTTTGTTCAAATATCTCACATTCACAGCAGGAACATTTTTCCCCATCATACCTTGGACGGGCAGGCCAACAGAAACATGGCTGAGCCCTGGAATAACACCCAGTGAAGGCTGCTGGTGTTTGTTAATTGGACTCAACTCTTTCGACATTGAATTCTTTTGAACTGAAACAGCTTAACCACAATACAACTTCTGTTTTGTTCGCAACAATGGGCTGTTGTGTTATCTTCCTGTTGGCGTAGGTGATATTGCCCCAGGACTGCACACTTATGCTGTCAGAGTTTTAACATTGTTTAAATATATGTGAAATATTGCAGTCAGTGAAAAAGAAATGTCAAGGAACTTCTGGTTTGGAGTCATTATAAGCTCTGTCAATCACGTTTTTTAGAGCAAAATTCAGTATAGTCAGTGAAATCTCTTTTATTATCATATTTTATTTCTTTTTTTATTTACATATACATTTTAAAATTAATTCCAGGTGCTGTATTTGGCCATAGCTTCCTTCTTCCTTACAGACATCTTCAGACATTTTCAATACTGCACTTACTTGTTTGGCTTGAACTGAACTTTTGCTTGGCATCTAGATGAATCATGGGATCTTTAGTATATGTGTGTGTGAGAAAGACAGAGAGGGTCTGCATATCTCTTGACAGGGTCCTTCTGATGGGCTTTAAAAGCCAGCAGTCATCATCTCTTAAAATAACAAACACAGCAATCCAGCCCATCACTGTGCGAAACACCTTTCTTTTGTGTTTTCATTCAGGAGACATGCACGACCGAACACGTTGAATGTCTTTCGGTAACACGTCAGAAGATCTGTCTGGTATGTTCCTGTGGGAAATATGATTTGTTATTATTTTTTTTCAGTAGTCTAGCATATATTTAGACTTTAATATCACAAAAAGGCTAAAAACTGATGTGTGTGAATGGTAACCTGGTGTTATACCTAATATGTTGTAAGAAACTTACATTAAATGCTCTTTTATACTAATACTTGTTGTCATATTTGACAACTGACGTACATATAAGCACAACAGGAACACGGATCCACCCAGCACTAAAACATTTTTTGACATTGACGGCTGTCAAAACACTATTTATTTTGGAGGGTTTGATTGCTGAGTGTCAACTTCGTATTTAATTGGTTTTATATTGAACTAGCTGTAAATTAGGGTTCAGCTGGTAAGCATGGTTCCACAGGTGCAAAATATATTCACTCATTCAATTTCCTTCGGCTTGTGGGGTTGCCACAGCGGAGTGAACCGCCAACTATTCCAGCATATGTTTTATGCAGTGGATGCCCTTCCAGCTGCAACCCAGTACTGAGAAACACCCATACACTCTCTCATTCACACACACACACATACACTATGGCCAGTTTTGTTCACCCAATTCATCCAAAGGGCATGTCTTTGGATTGTGGGGGAAATCGTAGCACCCGGAGGAAACCCACGCAAACACAGGGTGCAAAATATATATGTAATTAAAATGTATAAAAGCATTATTTCGGAAAATCATATCACCTGTAGATTAAGTTGAGCTTAGTTTGTCATTGACACAGAGTTTATGATATCAGAGACAACAAAGCCAGTCTTGTAGCAGAGCCATTTTTGGAAATAGCAAATAATTTATTGTATTGGTTATTTTTAATCCAAATATCATTTGAATATTATGTAAAGATCATGTTCCATTAATTTTTTTTATACATGTTCTACTGTAAATACAGTAGTCAACATTTGAAGTGGATCAAAAAGTTTTTCAAAAAAGACAAGATTAAGTGCTGTTCAATAAGTTTAGAACCACTTCAAATGTTGACCTCTTGTACTGTATATCAACACTCAAGTTTTGATTAGTAAAATATCTATCTAAACACTTAACTTTAAAAGCGATTTTCTCAATATTTCATTTTTTTCAAACCCTTGGATTCCAGATCTTTTAATAGTTGTACCTTGATCAAATATTGTCCTATCCTACCAATCCATATGTCAATAGAAAAATATATATTCAGATTACTGGTGATTTATAAATCTCAAATTCAAAAACTGACTGTTATCACAAATCTGAACACACAATGTTGTGAATAACATATTTCCAAGTATGGATGGATCAAAATGTTTTTTTGGTGTCTTCATCAAATTAATTTTACGAAAGTGTTACAAAAATCACTGGCAAAGTATAAATGTTTCAAACAGGGGTCCCCAAACTTTTTCCTATAAAGGGTTAAAAAGCAAGCTTGATTGAGCCAAATATGCAGGTATATACTGTACCAAACCCGAATATATTAAATTTGCCATGGGTAATTTCCTAACTAATTAGGTAATATTTAAAAATAACAAAACAAAATTTGCTTAAAAAGCATATTCACTAATGCAGTATCAATTGTAAGATTTAATAACTTTTTACAGTAAAAACATAAACAATCCCATTTCTAACACAATGGAGTTTGATGTGAAAAACACTAGTCGAGCTGCTCCTGCCTTTACCTTGATTTGCTCGCAGATATCTTAAGCATTGTCCTTTATTTGTCAAATGGCTATTTTTGAAATGTCGATGTCTGTCAAAGAAATTCGCCCTAACCACCTCCCCATCATGCTCTCTCTCTTTTCAGATGGTACAGAGGTCAACCTTGTTCCGCGGGCCCTACTTTGGGCATCTTTGGTTTAAAAGCAAAAATTTGATTTAAATTTTGCCAACAAAAATCCCTAAAGAATGAAAAATTGTAAAGTATTTGTAAAAAATGTGTTAATGTGGGTAAGTAAGAATGATCATTTAAATTAAGTATTGAGTAATTCGATGTTCTGTTACTGCGCTTAACCACATGTTGGAGAAACTCTTGGTTATCTGTCTTCTCTGCTGTCTTTTCTTTAATTAAACCTGACAAGCAGCTGCAGAGCTCAAACGGCATGTGGATGTTCAGTGACGCCACCCAGCATTTGCCTATAAAGCTGCTTAGACTTTTACCTGATAGACGTTGAGAAGGAGTCTCGGCCCAAAACGATGCAGTGCTCTATCTTTTCATCTGTTATCAGACTCTCCATCTGAGCAGAGGGAAAAGACAGAACTGGGAGACAAAAGCAATATTGTCCATTCGCTGGCAGCCTAGAGCAATTCCAAGCGCTTTGAAAGAATGAGAGGTGTTTTCCAAACACAACACGGACAATTCCGCATTGTCTGTGATTTGGCAACCGTGCGTTGAAGATGTTGCAAAAAAGAAAAACAGAGCAACATACCTCTCCTTTTGTTACTCCCTTTTTTTCATACACTTCATCATCTGTTATTAAAGCCGTAAATTTCCTAAAGACACCATGGGTAATTTGCTCTTTATGAATGTAAAAATGTAAACAGCAGGACAGGCGCATGTATCTGGATCTTTAATCTGATTCATTGAGCTTCATTATCACTGCTTTGAAAGAGGCTTCATATAGAATTTATTATTATAATTATTATAATTTAATGGTATATACATTCCAGCATCCAAGCCAGTTTGTCTCTTTCCCCTTCTCTCTCTCTCTCTCTCTGTGTGTCTCATACAGTTTCTTACACAGCTGCTCTAACTCTGATAACAACTGACAGGCTGGATTTCATTGGGCACAGTGGTTCAAGATTGAGGGGTTTTCAGATCTGGGCCATCGAGCCCCAGTGGGCTGCAGGCGGGTTCTGGGGGTCATAGAAAATGTGAAAGAGGAAAGGGGGGAAAATGTCTCAGTGTATTTTAGCAGTGTCAAAGTTAATGAGTAAACATAAGATACTGATGAAGTACGTTAGCATAATTCTTGAAAAGTAAAGAAGTGTGCTTGGTATCTTGCTAAAGTTAAGGTGTTAATATTTTATTTTCTGATTTAATGATTTGATATTAATTAATTGTACTTTAATTATTATTTTGCTAGTTTTATTATGTTGATAACATGACTTTCATGTTGTTGTAAAAATAAAGATTTTTATTGTCTATCCATCCATCCGATCTATCATTCTGTCTGTCATTCTATCTATGTATAGTTCCATCCATTCATCCATCATTCTATCTATCGTTCTCTCTGTATTGTTCCATCCATCTATTTATCCATCTTTCCAACCATCCATCCATCCATCCATCCATCCATCCTTCAATCCATCATTCTATCGTTCTATGTATCATTCCTTTCATCCACAATTCGATCTATTGCTCTATCTATAGTTGTATCAATCTATGTATTGTTCCATCCATCCATTCATCCATCCATCCATCCATCCCTCCATCCATCCATCCATCCATCCCTTCATCCATCCATCCATCCATCCTTCCATCCATTCATCCATCCTACGATCCATTCGTCAATCCTTCAATCTGTCATTCTAACGTTCTATGTATCATTCCTTTCATCCATAATTCAGTCTATCGTTCTATGTATTGTTCCATCCATCCATCCTTCCATCATTCTTTCTATTTATTGTTCCATCCATCTATCCCTCCCTCCATCCATCCATTCATGAATCCATCCATCCTACCTTCCATGTATCTGTCTGTCTGTCTAGCAAGCAAGATTATTAAGGACCACTCACACATTCTCCATTTAGCATTTGAGTAGCTCCCCTCTGTGCTGGGTGTAGAACTCAGAGAAGGAGAGCTACTTTTGTTCCTAAAGCTATTTTGCTTTTAAGTTCCAAAAGTAACACACATATTTTTAATCAATAAACGTGCTATTTATTGTTGTTATTGTCGTTTATTTATTGTACATTGTGCTTTGCTTGTCAATAATATTGTTTTCTTTTGGTGCTGCTCCATATGCCTTCAATCGTCCCTAGGGTATAAATAAAGGTTTTTGTTGTTAATTTGAGTTGAATTGAAATCATTTGAGAGAAACTGTGCATGTGAATGTTTACAATATAGCCTGATATGCTCAAATTAATAATAAAAAAACGTAATAATAAAAAAACATGACCCACACCCACACACCAATCATTGATGACCTCATCTCATTGCCAAAAGTTCCCTTAAGGCCAGTGCTGTCCTTTTATGAACCAAAAACAGGCCTGGATCTCTGCATCATCACCACGTTTATGAACACACGGAAAGACAGAGAAGAAAACACAAGCCAGGTCACCTGCTGCACCATTGCTCTTAGTTACCCTATTTTTATCTCTTCATAAATTTGAAATGTAATGCAACTGCCACAGTGTGTGTATGTTTGTGCATGTGTGTGTGTATGAGAGAGAAAGAGAAAGACATGGAGGGGGCTTAATCTATGATGCAAGTTTCATTTTCTCCCTCACTGATATTAAATTATGTGTTAAAATGGGATCATGATAGAACAATGTTAGGTTTGGTCCTTTATGAACACAATGTTAACATGCAGGAATCCGGGCACATTTCGGTCCAAACGGAGAGTTCTCACAACCCTCGGCCGGGTAGCTTGTTAGCGCTATCAAGAACAAGTAACTTAGTCTATATTTTATGTTAAATTCCTGGCGTATGATGCTGGATATACTGAAGGTTCATGTTCTACAGCACTTGGCAGGTGAATGTTTTTATAAGCAATTAATTATGGCTCTGTCTGGCCTGGATTTCTGCTATCAAATATTTTTTCGTCTTATGTTGCCATGGCGAACAATCAAGCTAAACAGAGTAGTGAGTGTCTCAGGCCGAGTAAAGGACAGAGTGGAGGTCAGATCTGTCTTCAGCGTGCCGGTTCAGAGGGTTAGATGTCTGATCTGCTGTCTCTTCGCTGTCAGGCCAATCTCTCCATCCACCAACACCAGCTGCAAGACTTTTGACTTCTCTGAGGGATTTTTAAAAAAGCAAGCGAAATGGACTACTTTTGGACTACTGTTGTCAAAGCTGGGAGTTGATGATTCTCGATACCAGAGATGAAATTTCTTTACAAAATACATTTAAAAAGTGGTGGAAAAGAGCAAAAAGTTATGCAAAATTACAATTATAGTCACTCAAGCTTAGACAAATAGTTTCTGCACATAGTTGTATATGATCACTGATTTCACTCAGTAAGTGTGCACACTCAACATAAGCATTTTTCTGAGATTAATATGAATGCCTCTGATTGATTGGCTAATGCATCACCTCAACAGAAATGAGTGTTATTGGTTAATTCTTGTGCATTGTTCAGATTTACTTCCCTTTTATTATGTTAGGGATGAAAACCTTTTCTAAGTTTAACTGCTGTAAAAACGCATCACAATTTTTTTTTTCAAATTCTATTTTTTTTAGGATAAATATGTTAATCAACCTTTGTCTTGATCAAAATTACAGGATTTTAACTCTTTAATTTCCAAATTCATAAATGATGTTACTGATCTGGTGGAAAAAAACACACAAAATTACTTATTTTCATTATAAAAAGTAGTTGTGGACTGGATTTTTAAAATCTTTTATCACAATCTTGGACATGTGAAACAGTAGTGACAACATTGGCTTTGATGCATTGTTAGATTTTGTGCAATATAATATTTTCATTTTTTTTCTCTAATTTGCCATTCATGGTTGTTTTTGCCCCATTGACTTCCATTATAACCTCATTTTGTGATTGCAAAGCCATGACATCATATAATCATACATTTTTGATTGTTGGTGGTTTTCTCTGTTGGGAAGAGGTAAAGTTTGTCATTTTTACTGTTCATCATCAGTTAGCACCATTAACCTTTTAGATAGACCTGTTCAAAAAATAATATTAGTTAAAACAAAGCTTATGCTTTTTAAAATAATAATAATAATTTTTAGTTATATAGCGCCTTTTCAGAGCTCAAGGGCACTTTACAAAGAATGTAACAAAAAGAGATAGTACCAACATAGAAACAACATTAGGTTCGCAAACATACAGGGAATCAAAGATAACAAACTGGAAAGACCTAAGAGACAAATATGTAGAGTACAGGTGGGTCAAACAAAGGAGGTCAGTTTATTAAATCCAAAGTGTAGCATTCAGAAAACAAGTGAGTTTTAAGTAATGATTTAAATTCTGAGATATTATTAAGAGAACGGAGTGAATGTGGTAAAGAGTTCCAAAGTTTGGGTGCAGTAACACTAAATGATCTGCCCTCCATTGAAGAGGGTTTTTATGCTTAAGTTTATGGACTTTATATGAAGTTATATGGAGTATAACAGCAAATTAAAGTGTGTGTATGTGTAGGTGTGTGAGAGTGCCCTGTGTGCTCTTACCTTTGAGAAAATCAAAATATGCAACTCATCTTTCTGAACTACACGGAGTAAACAAAAACAAAAAGTGTATCTATGCACCGGCTGCTTTTTGATGTCATATGTTTTAGTTTAGTTCAGTTTTTGTCCACTTGCATTGCTTTTGTGTGCGTTTCATTTTAGAACCATTTTAATAGCTAAAAGTCTTGAGTGGCTGATTTAAAAAAAAAAAAAGTTTGGTTTTTAAGCTAGAAATATGAATTCAGCTTGCTAAAATTAGCTAGCCTGCGCTTGTTAGCATTGAATACCTTAGAAGTAAACAATGCTAACTTACAGTGAATAATGAGAAACAATTTCTCACATCTGATTTGTTTCATGATGATGCTATACAGTGTCTTTTTCAGTTCAGTGGATATGCATGACTCGTATCTGACCCCATATTTCTGTGATTTGTGAAACAGGAAGAGGAAGTCAGTGAGATTCTCACAAATGAGTTACAGTAGAAAGATCCACCCTTCAGAGACAGAAGGATATAAACCATCCCAACGGAAAACCGTCTCATTTAATGGAATCACTAATAGAAAATAACAGGTTTCCTATCAGTGATTCTCAGAAAGCTCCAGCAAAAAATTCAAGCTTACCAAGGAAATGGTGGTGAGATTGGTTGGTTTGCTAACGTATATCACCATATTGTCCAGCAGTATGTAATACAGTATGAAAGATGATTTTAATAGCAGAGTATCTGTCAGGATCTCAAAGATAAAGAGCGTCCAATTGAACGCAGATGTTTTTACGCCATCATTTTTTTTTTTGTAACCTGGGTTCATCTGTGGTGTGTTCAACTCAGACCACTTTAGATGACTGGTAGGCGACTTGGTTCGTGTCGTTCACAAATCTATCCCTCTTCACTCGTCCAACTGCCCAGCATCTCCTGCTGTGGCTTTTTTAACTCCCATGTTCCTGTCTGCCTTTCTCAGAGAGTAGCGGTGCGGTTCTCGTTTCGTTGTTGAGCGGTTTTCCCCTCTGTGTTACACATGTAATCAAATCGCCATTCAAACCACACACCTCACCACAATGTCAGCGAATCAGCATCACTCGCTACCAGAGCTGTGACCAATCACATTGGGCCTGTCCGTCAGTCGCGGGGTGAACCGAAGGGCGAGGCATCCACATTAATCATACCTGACAGGGTTAATGGACGCCTGACGTTCCCTCCTCAATTACCAGAGACAGGTTTCTGATATTAACGCTGAGAGAGTTTTCCTAGCAGCCATTTTTCCAGGTTTTTGTTTTTAAAAGTGACATATTTCCATGACTTTAACTGTGTCTGAATTAAAGCAATATCATGATGTGATTGTTTTTCATATTATTGATGGTGACACCCATAACTACCTGTTAGCAGAGTAGATGTGACTACTTTATTCATGCATAATATGTTTAACCTTTATGTTTGGCATCTGTCTAAAAAGAGTGGCTCATTAACTTTGTAGCTTGATTCAACATAATCCATTAAATAATTAAATAATCTAGTGTCCTTTTTTGAGTGGCGTATACAACATTTGTTTGCTTACTGATAACCAAACAATGCCCAAACAGATTGTGCTACTCTATTAGGGAAGTCAGATATCTGCACTTTCTAACCAGAGAGAGAGAGAGAGAGGGAGTGAGAGAGAAAACTATTTATTTATTCACTGCAGATAAACAATTACTAAACTGCATGGTTCACAAATCAGATAACATTTTATTTTAACACTTTATCAGATAACATTTTAAATTACTTTTATTTTGCATTCAAGCACTTATTCATTTATTTACTTATTTGCTTTAATTTAGAGATGCAGATAATAATGTTGTATTTGATAAATTAATCTTCTTTAAATATATAAATAAATATATTTATATAAATCTAATAATAAATTAATAAATGTGTGTGACTTCACTAATTCACAAATTGGATAACTTTAGAAATTATTATAGTTTTTTTGTTAATTTATAATTAAAATAATTATTTAATTCATAAATCAGTGCATTCAATGAATAAACATTAGAAGAATTCAATAATAAAGTTATACTAATATAATTTTCATTTTAAACTTGTTATTTTACATTTACAGCAGGGTAATTGATAAAAATGTACAATTAATTTTCACAGAACATGAGGTTAAATAAATGATTTAAATATAATGAATCAGCTTATATATACATGAATTGCCTAAATGAAGCAGTAATCTCCTATGGTCTGTGGAAATGAAGGCAAATTCACATTCAGAGTTCATGAATTTCATTATATTAGGGGTCATCTGGTAATGCAACACACATTTCCATGTGAAGTCTCTGTTAGTGTATAATTGCTCTCATATCGGACCTTGTTCTTGGCTTGCGGGGTTTTCATCAAAGTTGTGTGAAAGCCTTTACACTATATGTCTCAAGAGAACAGGGAACATGCCAGTCTGAATCTCCCCATATCTGAACAAACTCCTGTGCTGTTCTTCGTGGTGTTATGCACAGAATTACCATTTGGAAACACTGACACAAGAACAAATCAGCACACAATAGAAGAACTGCTCAGTTCTCTACACACAAATGCACCTTGTGAGCTAGATGGATGTGTGTTTGAGAGGAAATCGGTTGCTCTAAACAGCGATCGCTTGAGTATATCATGTGTACAGTGGAAGTCTGTGAGGCCCTCATACTGTAGCCATTATACTGCATATGTTAGCATTCAGAGAACTTCCTAAACATTTCCCATAATTGACCTTAAAGGCAGTGTTACTATAACCTGACAGGAACCATTCTGCATTCACCGTGCCACTATACTGGATGTCAATTGCAGCGGGAAGTGTCAAATTCACACATATGGTACCTTACACAGTGGAGGTTTATGTTTACTCAATCAGTGGTTTGCTCTTAGATGAACAAGAGTAAACCAAAGCGTGATTGCACTTCTGACAGCACATTCTGGATGGAATTCGCTCATTTAACAGTGTTCGTTGATCGAGTGGTTTATTTGTGTGTTCTGTCTGCTCTGAATCAGAGAATATTTAGCAAAGCATCAGGTAACGATGCAGACCTGTCCAAAAATGAGTGCTGATCCCAGTTTGCATGATGCATTTCTCAGTCTTTACAAGCTGGTTTTGCAGTGATTTGGCATGCCGTGAATGCCGTGAAACCACACTGAACTAAACTGAACTTAAACTCTGAAAACTGGACTGAAACAGTTTCAATTTACTAGAACTTTTTATGTTAAGCTGCTCTGACACAATCTACATTGTAAAAGCGCTATTGTTTGAATTGTTTCCATATTAAATATACATACACCTTGACATTTAAATAACATTTTAAAAGACTTTTATTTTTTATTCAAGCATTTGTAAATTAATTTACTTTAATTTGGAAATACAGATAATAAAGTTGCATTTGATAAATGAACTTTTAAAGGGTCTATCGAGACAAAAAATAATTTAAATAAATATATAATGAATGGATGAATAAGTGTCCATAGATATATGTGATGCAATTGCATGATACATACAATTTCTTAATCTTTACAAGCTGGTTTTGCAGTGATTTGGCATGCTGTGATTACG
>CAIGQQ010037872.1:3325401-3353039 GCA_903798035.1 Danio albolineatus
TGAAAACTGGACTGAAACAGTTTCAGTTTACTAGAACTTCTATGTTAAGCTGCTTTGACACAATCTACATTGTAAAAGCGCTATATCAATAAACACAAATTGAATGTAGTTGAATTGTTTCCATATTAAATATACATACACCTTGACATTTAAATAACATTTTAAAAGACTTTTATTTTTTATTCAAGCATTTGTAAATTAATTTACTTTAATTTGGAAATGCAGATAATAAAGTTGCATTTGATAAATGAACTTTTAAAGGGTCTATCCAGACAAAAAATAATTTAAATTAATATATAATTAATGGATGGATAAATGTCCATGGATATTTGTGATGCAATTGCATGATACATACAATTTCTCAATCTTTACAAGCTGGTTTTGCAGGGATTTGGCATGCCATGAATTGTTTTCATATTAAATATAAATGACACCTTAACATTCAGATAATATTTTAATACACTTTTATTTTGTAATCAAGTGTTTGTGAAATTTATTTACTTTTTTACTTTAATTTAGAGATGCAGAGAAAAAAATTGTATCGGATGAATTAACTTTTAAGGGTCTATCTAGACAAAAAGTAATTTAAATATATAATTGATTATATAATTAATGCATGAATAAATGTGATGGATTTGCATGATGCATTTCTCAATCTTTTCTAGCTGTTTTTGCAGTGATTTGGCATGTCGTGAATTGTTTCCATATTAAATATATATGATATCTTGACATTCAGATAATGTTTCATATTTAATATTAATAATTTTTATTTTGTATTGAAGCATTTATAAATTTCACTTCAAGTGAAAAGATACTTATGAATCAGTTTCTTTTTAGTAATTAGAAAACAGAAAGTACAACCAGTGTCATCCTTTTTTTGCGATTGACTGACTACTTTTTAGTGAGTCAAAGATATGCAGCACAGCAAGTTTAGCCTATTTTACAAAAGATTGAATGAAGTGAGTCAAAACGCAACCAATGAAGTTTCCCTGATGATTGACAATAATGTGTTGCAAAATAGACTAGAAAGTGAGGTCTACAGTATTTACCTATTAAGGTGTGGCCATGTACCTGCTGGGTGAAATCCATTCATTTAAATAGAAATATGTGTGATTGGGGGTATCAAAAGTATGCTTTTTTCTGTATCACTTTAAATGTACTGTAAATGTACTGCTTCTCTCTGCCCCCATATTTCAAGCTTTACAGCACATGTCTCAAATACTCTCAATACTCTTTCTTTCTGTATGCATTTAAAAAGCTTGTCAGCTTCAAATCTTGATATACAGTATTGTAATACCTGATATACTGTCGGAGTGCACAGAATGTCAGATGGCACATCACCTCATATAGTCAAATATCATGTCTTTACAGTAGCTGTGTCTCATTTGAGAGGCTGTATCCTCCGAAGGATGCATTCGAAGGGCACTGTGTCATTGCTGCATTTCAAAAAAACTCAAAGGCTCCTTCAAATGCGGCCTCAAAATGCATCATTCATTTCCGAGGTAATGAAGGATACAACTGGTGGATCCTCGAACATCTTAAGATTCATTGGAAAAATGTAAACTTTGGATTTAATTTTTAATAATTTTACTTGGATATCTAAACATGTGTTTCTAAAAACAAACAGAATATATTAATCTTCCTACTAATAAATGATTTAATAGACATTTTACATTTTTATGTGCACATGTATGGTTCAAAGTAAAATAAATTTTCAATTTTTGTAAACCTTGTTTTGCCATCAGATCGCTTAATATAAGTTTAGAAATCACACTGAGAAAGTCAAAAACATCCTGGTTGCCTTAAATTTTTAGGTTGATTCAAATTAACCTTCTATTGAGTCCATTGAACTTATATTATGTTAAACTGACTTAAAACAGCTTGCGTAACTTATAGATTTAAGTTAGAACATGATTAACTTAGATGATTAAGTTACAATGACCTAAAAACATGCTGTCAGAACTAATTGATCATATAATTTTTTGCAGTGTGCTTATTAACAGCAGCTGTTACAGGTGCTAGGTGATGAGATCTGTCCTCTGCAGCCGAGATCATCTCATTTCAATATGCTTAGGCCTGTGTGCACTTCAAAGGACTCACCTTTGAAGTCTGCACCCTTCGTAGGATGCAGCCTCTGAAATGAGACACAGCTTGTGTTGTCCTCAGATCTGTATTCTTCCAGCTTTTGTTACCACATCCTCTAGTTACCACTGAAATTGCCCTAACAAGATTGATGTCCTGAAATATTGCCAATCTTTGCACATGTACAGCAAACTGGAAATGACATGTTTTGAACATAATTAAAACTTAAGCTTTTGTTTCAGATTTTGTACTTTCGAAATACGTAATTTAATTGCAAGTTTACAAGTGATTTTTGAGATTTTAGTACTCCACCATTCATTTAGACCCTGTTTATACCCTTTAGTTTTAAAAATGGCATTTTAGAATGAAAACGATCCACGTCCACACTGGTGTTTCAGCTAGTGTTTCTCAAACAATCTCCGTACACACTATACTGCTGAAAACGCACATCACATGACCACACACACGCTCTGTCATGCGCTGTAGCATGTGTGGACGTCTGAGCCCCAGGCAGTCAGCGAGTGTTTTGAGCACACCTCCCCAGGTGAGAGCAGCGCACGTGGGACAGTTCATGAAGGAAATACCGGTGGATCTCATCTCACTATAGTTGTTAAACGGGATAATTATTTATCTTGTCTACATCTAACGACTCTTTGGAATTTTGAATCTATTACTTGTCATCGAGTAACGTGTATTGGCTTAGCGGAAAGATAAGTTAATACATTATTTTATATAGCCGCGTACACTGATTCTGCATATTTGGTTGCCTTTTATTCCCTTATTCCCACTTATTGTATGTTATACTTTTAAAATGGGCATTATTGATTATTAAAACTGATATTCAGCAAAAGAGTCAGGGTATGTTTCATATTTTTCAATGAAAATTGAAGGAGGCAGTTATGTTATAGGCTCCGTTTTGGATGACGGTCATAAATATGTAGCTACACGACGCCTTAACATTTTTGGTGTCTGTTAAGTTGTTAATTTCAAAATGAAAATAGGCAGTTACTTATATCATGTTTTCATCTTATTGTTAACATGCGTAGAGGGTTCCCTTTGAAGATTTACCCGGCGCGTCCTTGGGAGTTTGTTTTCAATATCAAACTTGCATAGTCTGAACTTCCAAGGAAAGGATGCGAGACTGAACTTTGTGTACCTAATATTAAGGAAAAAGCCCCAATCAGATCCGTTTTCAGATGTCTCAGTATTCCCCCATCCAAACCAAATGGAGCAGAAGTGTTCTTCAGCATTTTTCTAAAATGCTCTGTTTTCGGGGCGCGAAAACTCAGAGGTAGTGTGGATGGAAGGCGTAACCATAGCAAACTTATGAATTTTAAAACTAAAATATGTAAACGGGGCCTTAGATAGTATTTGTTCTTGGATGAACATCCTGGAGGCAATCCGTATACTGTATGCTGCCGAGTGAATAGAATTTGCCATATATAGTAAGACAATAAAAAAAGATGCAAGAAATCTCATAATTTTGCAATGAAATCTTCCATCTACTACAATAAATTCATAGAAACACTACAGAACTAGAAGCGTTAAGTTTCTATCATTATTATCTCTCGTGATTACCCAATAAGAGCTGTTTGTGGATTTGCTTCTGTATGATCCTTGTTCATGTGCAGGCTTATTTTGTTTATCCAGGTTTTGAAAGAATGTCAGTGTGTCATTGACAAGAGTTTGTATTTGAGTAGATCTGCCCATCGATACTCCATTGCTGAAGAACAGAAGCTCTGTTGTCTTCCTTTTATTCTCCTCCATCCTCTCGCAGAAGACCAGCTCCTCAAACACAGCCCTTCCTCTTCCCCCTCGCTATTCAACTCGAAACATGTGCGGGTCTGATTTCCATGCCCTCGGCAAACCACTCCACCGGGAGCTTTTGTGGAAAACTTCATACTTTTAGCAATCATTTGTGGCCGACTAATTTGCTCCCTAGTTTGAGTTTACATTCCGGAGTGTGACATGATCTATTTTTGCAGAGATCCGGAGTGAGAGAGCGCTTACATGTCATGTATGGCCTCCAGACCTGGAGGAAAGAAAGAGTGAGATATTTACATTTTAAATGCAGAGTTCTTACACTGCTTAACTAAATCACTAGCATAATCTCTCTCACACACTCTCTTTAGCTTCAGTCTGTGTACATTACCGAAGGGTTTACATTTTTTTTTTTACACTAGCAGCTGTAAGGAAGCTACAACTGAATGAATCTCAATTGCAAGTATTTACATCAGAGGAAATGCTTTAGGATGATGCTTAGCCCTAGGGCTGGGGGATACATCTGAGGTGAATTTCATGCACATTTTGTTAGTAAAGCTGGTCTTGTTAAACCTCCAGCATGTATGTTCAGATGGAGCAGAGTTTACTTCACTGATACAGATTCATGCTTTACTGAAAAGTTGCATTAAACTCGCTTCAATCTGTCAATGATGACAACAAATAATCATTATTGGCTTTTAAGGCTGCGTTTACATGCAGATCTTAATGGTTAACTCTGATTTTTTGACTGTATCTGTTTTTTTTTTTCTTCTTTTTTTGATGACCAGCTTACATCATCTTTTAAAAGTGGCTCGTATCTGATAGTCTGCATTTATACAGCAATGGTAAAGGAGCAATGACAAGGAAAAAAAGAGTGGGCACTGACTGACAGCTGATAATACAAAAGCCCTCGCTCCCCATTCCAGTATTGAATGTGTTCGCAGGGTTTCATTTAAAAAAAAATTTAACAGTTTTTTTTACTATAGTTTATGACAGAAAAGTTCTCATATTGCCATCTTGTTTTAATCTAGGAATTTTTAAACCAGCAAGCATCTTATTTGTAATGTCCGTGAGGTGATTTATGCGCATGATGTGTGTAACAGTTTTATATTAGTTTATAATGGTTGCGTGGCGGATGTTGATCTCTTTCTCTCTCTCTCTCTCTCTTTTTTTTCTTTTTTTGTTGTTGTGTATAAGATTTAAGGTTTGGGACTCTGCTGATGTTTGTTCCGACATGAAAGCATCAAAGCTGATGCTACAGTTTTTAATGCTGCGTGACTTGCATTGACAGGTGAAAATCTGATCTACAGTACCTGCTTACACTGCAGACACGCGGGCAAGGCCCTGATTCACATTGGATAAATTTCCACATATGAACATGGCCTGAATCTGATTTGAGTAAATCGGAACCCATGTGGTTTTTTCCTGCTCACACGTACATGGGCCATATCCGAACTGTGCCACATGGGAGAAAAAAAATCGGAATTGAATCACTTCAACCATGCAGTGTAAATGCAGCCTAAATTAACGACAACACTGTGTAGCAAATGCTGCCCATGAAATTATCACATGTACATGAAAAGCAAGGTTTTACTACAAATGCATCTCATATCTTTATTCGAGTTTAAAACAAATCCTTCTGTGAGACCAATCCATAGTTGAGTATTTATTAATCATGCTGAATTTAAATACTCAGTTTATAATGCATTGCTATGGGATTTCCTGGGTTGGTTCATGGGCATTTGCAACACAACCTAATGACAGTTTATAACTTTTTGATCTAGTAGCTGATTTGTATGAATTGATATGGTCTCATTTGTACAATTTAGTATGATTTGCTTATCCCCAATGTGAGATGACCCAATGGTAAAACAGATTGAGGACAGGAGCAAGTGATTTAAACCGTGTTCTAAATAAAAGCAACAGCACTCGATAGAAGGAATATTTTTGTCTTAACCAATTCTGAATGGCTGTATTTAAATTTCTGTCGCGTTTCGTTTGGTGCAAACAGCCAAATTGCTAATTACTCCATATCTGCTCATGAAGCGTAGGACACAGGATTACAATGTAACCTGCTCACTTAATGTTCGTTTGTAATATTTATATCATTTGTTATATAATAACCTCATGTGGAACTCTGAATCTGTGTCTCGTTTCGGAGTCTGCTACTGTCCACCAGAGGTCGCATGTGATGTCTGTATGTGTTTGGGTCTGAGCAAATGTGCGTGTATGTGTTCGTTAATGAAT
The DNA here is from genome assembly GCA_903798035.1 of Danio albolineatus. NCBI lineage: Eukaryota > Metazoa > Chordata > Actinopteri > Cypriniformes > Danionidae > Danio > Danio albolineatus. The sequence continues at coordinate 3,331,492 of CAIGQQ010037872.1, forward strand.
GAGCACATGCATATGTGTGTGGGTCTGAACGAATGTTCTTGTATGTATGTGTGTGTGTGTGCTTTGTTCCCCTAAGTCTTGCGTGGCCATATGATTGGCCATCATATCCAATGACGGTTGGGTTTAGGGGTGTGGTTGGGTGCCACGCCTCCTTTTTAAAATGAAACCTCCATTTTTAAAAGGCTGGAATTTGGAGTTTCTATGAGAGCGCCCTCTGTCTTCTGTTTTGAGGAGATGTACTTATGGTCACACTGGGCTTCCCTGACAGGATGTGCATGACAATCACAGCTTTGCTCAATTGCGTTTGCGATTTCAATTCGATTAATCGTCCAGCCCTACTTAGACCTAGTTTGGTATGTATTTCTGGTAATTTACTATTGAGTGAGAGCTTTTGTTGGAGGCTTACATCCATCCACACTTACTGCGGGAGATTATTACCAACCGCCCCCTATAATCATATTAGAGAATATTGAATATCCTGCTTTTTGATTCTTGTTTTTTTATTTTATTTTTTTCTTCTTGGGTCCATTTGTAAGGTCACTGGCAGACCTCACATGTCCTACCGTCTCAGGAGTTACATACTGGAAAGTGGCTCGTCCCGGCCAAGCCAAACGGGATGACGTAGGTTTATTTGTTATGGTCAGTAATCCATTTATCCTGTCATCCCAAACCGCACACACGCCCACACCCTCACTCCGAAAACCTCAGAACTCTGTACGCTTTCTTTTGGCAAAGTTTAAGCAAATATCAGCTCAGACTGGGTCCCCTTGTTAAACACACTCTCTGATCTTTGTGTTTCCTCCCCCTCTCTCTTTCTCCATCATCCCGTTCACCCTTTGTCCACTTTCACAACATTTTCTGATGGATGCAGTGGCCAACTTCTCTTCTATTGATTTATTGATTGGTTTGTGTGCGTAAGTGAAATGGGCCGTTTGTGTATTCCAGCTTCAGGGTTTGTCTCTCCGCTCTAAATGTGTGTGATCTCTCACCTGGTGAGGTAATGCTTTTGCATAATCGCCAGGGAGCCGCTTCAGAAGTCACAGGTATTTATCCTAAAGTGGCCCAGAGCCTCACGTTCACCTTCCTGCTGTGGTCTAGCACGTCCCCTGCAGCCCCGTCACTCTCTGCACCTTCAGTGATTAACTATGGCTGATTTCAGGTCCCATATCCATCCTTCAACCCGCACCCTTGATTCTGTTTACTGTGATATATTTTAATCAAACACATATGCATTCAGGTATAGTCTTCACATCAATTGGATGATGATGATGATGATGATGATTATGTAAATCCATTTATTGTGCACTTCTGTTTCACCTTAATGTACAATGAATTGTACATTAGTATTTTTTTTTCCTAAATAATAATACGTTAGTAGGGGTGCCACGGTGGCCTAGTCACAGTCCAAAGACATGCGCTACAGGTGAATTGAGTAAGCTAAATTGTCCATAGTGTATGTGTGTGAATGACAATGTATGGATGTGTTTCCCAGAGATGGGTTGTGGCTGGAAGGGCATCCGCTGCGTAAAACAAATGCCGGATAAGTTGGCGGTTCATTCCGCTGTGGCGACCCCGGATTAATAAAGGGACTAAGCCGAAAAGAAAGCGAATGAATGATGAATACGTTAGTAGTTGTTTTTGTGATTGTTTTTGTTGTGGTTGTTATTATTCAGTTTAATGTGTCGATTGTTTTTAGCCTCATATATTGTGTTTTATTTAAATTTTTGATCTAGATGATAAATAATATTAATGCTAATAATAATAATAGTGATACCCATCCATCCATCCATCGTTAATTATTGTTAGTTATTATTGTTTTATTAGTGTTTATTAATATTATTATTGATTCTTATACTTATTATTTATATTACTATTATTATTACTATTAGTATTATTATTGTTGTTTATTATTATTATTATTATTATTATTATTATTATTATTATTATTATCATTATCATTATCATTATCATTATCATTATTATTACATTAACGTTTAATATATCAGAAAGTAGACCATTGTAAATTTCTTTTTCTATTGAATTACTGTATTTCCTCATGTATTTGAATTCAGAATTTCATGCAAACTGATAATGAAAAAAATATAATAATTTTATACAAATTTTAAAATCTAACACGGTAACATAAAACTAATAAAACTAATATGGGATCTAACATAAAACTAATATGGGAAAAACATCAAGCTCAATTCAAGTACATGCTTAAATTGGACAGATTTATTAACCGGTGCACAGTGGCAGTGTAAGAGCCATATTGGCCAGTACAGTATTTATCTTGTGCTGGACTATGATGAGCACAGACAACACAAGCTGCTGGTTTTATCTCAGCCATTTGCTTGTCTTACTCTCAGTGGGGTTCAGATTCACCCTCAGTGGGTGTCTCTCATTCAGCCGCTCTTTATCTTCCACTCATTCTGTCCATTTGCTGTTACCATGATGAAGTTTAGTCAGTGTGAGCCACTCATCGAATACCTTGATAACAGAAAAGTAAGATCACAAACTGTAAGTGCGAAACACACCTTGTCACAGAAGAACATTGGGAAGGTGACAATGTGACACTGTGGGCTGTGATTTTGTTAAACTCGACACATTACTTGGACAGTAGCGCCCACTTAGCACACAACACAGACATGGACTGACTTACATTAACGAAAAACAGTCATTTCCTGTGTTGGGGAAACTACTTCAAAACTGGAAGCTACTGACAATTAAAGCAGTTAATTCAATTACTCAATCTAGCCTACTGATAAAGCTGTTAGTCGTATTATGTAAATTATAGAACACTTATGACAAAAATTAGTTTCAGTATGTTTAAAAAAACATTTTTTACTCATGAAGGTTATTTATTTGTATCAAAAAAAAAAAAACCAATTACTTTAAAATGTTCTATTCTAATTGTGTTATGATGCAATGTATATATAATGGCAAAGTTGCATTTTAAACATCATTCATACAGTCTTCAGTGTCATAATCCTTTAGAAATCATTCTAATAGTCAGATTTTCTTCTCAATATATTTTTTGTTATTTTAAAAGTTTAACAAAATGGGCTGTGAATAAAACCCAATTATTTATTTTAAATGGTTTAGAAACATTTTTATTGAAGACATCCTATATTGCCATAAAGTGACAGTAAACATGAACACAATAGTGTTATGAATGTTATGAATGTTAACCCTTGTGCACTCTGGGGTGATTTTATGTCTTAATTTGGCCATAACTTTTTTCTGTTTGAGCAAGCAGAATGGTTTTTGGTGACAAATCTTATTTTGACACAAATTTTGAGAAAGTGCTTTGAATGTTTTTAAAAACTCAATGATACACACTCTGGGCAAATGTACTACCCTTTTGTTATGTTAGGGATGAAAACATCCACTAAATTAACTGCTGTAAAAATGCATCACATTAATATATATATATATATATATATATATATATATATATATATAAGTCAAAACTATAAAATTACTTCGAAAATTACAGGATTTCATCTCTTTAATTGCCAATTTTATAAATTATGTCACTGATTTGGTGAAAAAAATAACCCCACACAAAATAAAGTATTCTTATTATAAAAAGTAGTTGTGGACTGGATTCCTTTTTACCTGTTATCACAGTCTTGGACATGTGAAACTAAATTGCGTCTGATGCATTGTTTTTGATTAATTTTCTTTTTTTTCTTCCTAATTTACTATTGGTGGCTGTTTTTGCTCCATTGACTTCCATTAAAACCAGTTTTTTTTTTATTAAAACCATGACACCATATAATCACGCAGTTTTGATTGTTGTGCTTTTCTCTGTTGGGAGGAGGTAAAAAAAATATTTTTTTACTGTTGATCATCAGTTAGTGCATTTTACACTTTACATGCCTCTACAAAAAAAAGATGAGTTTTGGGATTTTATGTGGAGTATAACAGCAAATTAAAGTTGTGTGTCTGTGAGTGTGTGAAAGTGTGAGAATGACCTTTATGCACTTACCTTGATGTGTCTGAGAAAATCAAAATATGCATCTCAGCTCTCAGAACTACATGGAGAAAATAAAAACAAAGAGTATGTTTAAGCACCATCAAATGTGGTTATGACGGAAGTCAATGGGGCAAAAACAGCCACCAACAGAAAATTAGGGATCTAACAATGCATCAAAGCCAATGTTGTTAATAATTGTTCACATGTCCAAGACTGTAATTAAAAGGTGAAAAAAAATCCAGTTTTTTTTTTTTTTTACCAAATCAGTGACATCATTTGTGAACTTGGCAATTAAAGAATTAAAATTCTGTAATTTTCTAAACAATTTACCAGTTTTGATCAGGACTGAAGTTTTTTAACAGATTTATGAAATAAAATTTGAAAAAAAAAAAATGAATGAAATGATCTGAGAAGTTTTTACAGCAGTTTAAATCAGTGGATGTTTTCATCCTTAACAAAACAACAGGGTGGTAAATGTGAAAAGTGCTCAAGGGTTAAAGAATGTCATAACAAATACTATATATATTTTTTTATCTATTTACCAGAGAATTCTGAAAAGCATAATGTATTATATCCAGTAAGGAGCAATATATTTTCAGCAAGCATGAAATATATCAAGAATATATATAAAAAATGATAAATTAATTGATTCATTCACTCATTCAATGAATGAATGATTCTACCAATCAGTCTAGTTGTTGTTTAATGTGTGTTTTTTTTTTATGAATGACATTCATTGTTATAGTTTAATGCTTTGTGTGCATTGTATCAGGGTTTAAATCAGGGTTTTATCAGGTCGCTATAGTATCAATTTTAGCTAATTTTCAAATAAATTATCATTATAATCAATATTGTACACTTGTTGTTACTTTACAGAACTGGTCATTTCACTGTAATTATCTCCATCCCTAAATAAAATTGTATTGTTTTAAACCTTGTTGATAGATAGATAGATAATGTGTGGGTGTGACATGAACTGAAACCTCATGTCTTTGCATTGACACACCTTCTCTAAAATCACAACGGCTCAAGGGTGTCAGAGGCGTTCTGTGCATAGGCTTGTCTTCGCTTCTTTTGAACCCGGGTCACAGGCAGGCGTCAGAAGGCTTGTTTGTTATAACGTTCATATTGGTCTTTTCATTGACAGAGTCTAGAAGCTTCTGTTTGAACAGGGTCCCTGCAGAATGAAAAGACGGTATGTGGACGGCATTGAAGACTGTGATAATTGCTGCTCTTGACAATCAGATGATAGAGTGCTTTAGCTGAGACTCGCGACTCACACACACACAACTTCACATGCACACACGCAGAGCCGGTGTCTTGCACACATGAACGGAGATGACAAAAGGGTTTAGCTGTTGCACATGAGACGAGGGATGTTGACACACATGCTGGGTGTGTTTTAGGACAAGTTCTGAGAGTTTAAGAGAGTGCTCACATATGTTACAAGACTACAGAGTCAATATACAGTAGCTTCAAAGTGGGTTTGGACATGTGAGTCACACTTATATTTTAATGGTCAAAAATGAGATAAGATTTTGGCAGCTGCAACAAATTAAATATATATATGAAAAATATATTTTATATAATATATATAAAGTGTGCATTTTAATAGTTTAAATTCACATTAAATTCACATGCAAACACAAGGAGAACTGGCAAACTCCAAATGCCTACTGAGCCATCGTCCTGCCCTCTGAATTTAAACGTACTTATTAAAATATATTTCAAGAGTTCACACTTAGCTGATGATTGGTAATAAAGCTTGTTTGGCATGCTGTCCCGGGAGAAACCCTGAGCTTATGAGATCCTCGAGCCCTGGGCTCCCTCCTGTTTGCAGGGCGAGAGGAGAGTTTGAGCTCAGATAGATCTCGATGAACTCCCCCCTCGGCTTATTTCCAGCTAGTGACGGAACTGAGGTGAGGTGTACTCGCTAAGAGGTTGACTGTGGTATCAATTTGTGTGTTCAATTTACTTATGGTGCGTGTTATTTGGACTGTGGGAGGAAACTGGAGAACCCGGGGAAAAACCACGTGAGCACGGGGAGAACAAGCGAAACTCCGCACAGCAATGTCGTCTGGTTTAGTAGGGACTACTGGAAAACACCCATACACCCATGCTCTCATTCACACACATACACTACGGCCCATTTAGCTTATTCAGTTCACCTATAGCACATGACTTTGGACTGTGGGGGAAACCAGAACATCCGAAGTAAACACATGCGAACACAAAGAGAACTGGCAAACTCCAAATGCCTACTGACCCAGCCGGGAGTCGAACCAGTGACCTTGCTGTGTGGCGACAGTTCTAATCACTGAGCCATCGTGCTGCCCTCTGAATTGAAATGTACTTATTAAAATATATAAAGTAACGAGTCATAATTCTGCATTTTGTTATAATTTAAAATAGGAAAATCTTCTTGCTGGGAAAAATTGGTGGTTTGAAGAATAATGGGCAGGAAATGAAATGGGAATTCATCAGTATATTTCCATTGTGCCTTTTAATATGTCATCAGATGATTATTGTTCTAAATATACTTGAAAAGAATTTTGGTGTATAAATGCTTGTTGCACTTATCAACACAATAGTATTGTAATAGTACACACTAGTAATACAATTCTTATAGATAATACACAACATATATCTGTAAATCATGGTAACAGGGATTGTCGTCATTGATGACATGGTATGAAAAAGTTGTAAAAAAATAATAATAAAATTGTTTGTTTGTTGTGACAAAAAGGGAACTTTGTCCCCACTGAGTGAGCAGCACTCAGCACATGTACACAACCACACACTCCCATACATTTATTGATACTTACCTGTTGTCCTTCCATTGGTTATATGGGTGCACACACAGATCTAATGGACCATAGGCAGTTCCTTATAACATATTCCCTACAGTATAGCTCCAGTCTTGGTCTTCATTCACACACATACAGTACACACATTGTCTTGTCTTGTTTATTGTCCTCTTCGATTGTCCATTTGTTAGTTTTTGCACTTGTAAATACCTTCAATGTGGATGGACGTTTTGATGCTGTAAATAAGCATGACAGTGCTTTACGAGGGAGCCATCAATAATGACCCCTCACAAACTCACGTTTCTGTCCCTGAAGATAAGAGGGTGTGCTTGTTTCCATCACATTTGATTTTTTAAGTCTAGAATACTTTTTTGGTGTTGTAATCATTTTTATAAAAAAATTTTGCAAGTAACAATTACTTGTTTTACCATAATTTAAACCAGAGGTGTTAATGTGGAAACCCCAATGACCCAGTATAACATTCAGATTTCAACAACAAAATTATCTGCTGTGATAATTAATTAATTTCTTATTCTGTAAGTGCTGTGTATATTTTTAAATTACTTACTAATAACATTACTTATTTAGCCCATCTAAAAAACATATGTATGATGTGTGGAGATATGTGATGACACAATCCCTCTATTATTACCTTTTGTCAGTGTCTGAGTGATTTGATCACAAAATGTGGCCCATTTGCACCTGTATTTAGAGCTGCCCTCCTGTAATCAGTTCACCCAAAGCGGATGTTAATTCCAGGTGTAAATGGGGTATTACTGTCTGAAAAGAGTCTCCGAACAGGGAGAGAAGTGGAACTTAGCCTGCTAATTACATGTAGAGATTGAAGGCATTTGCTCTGTCTGACACAATCTTTCACCATGACAAATTATTACAGAATCCTGCTGGAATTTCTTGTGGCCACAAACACCAAGCAGACATTTTTGTTTGCTCGATTTGTTTCTTTCTGAGTGTCTGGGAGCCACCCTGTGGCACATCTGTCCAGACTGAAGCTCAGCGGGAGTGTTAGTCGTGAGCACTTCTGCGGTTTGCAGATCCTGGGGATTAAATGACACTGGAAGAAGAGGACGAGCACTTCTCTCTCCCATTCAACAGCCTCAAGAGATATGCTTAACACTTTTCACAGAGAGAGAGAGAGAGAGAGACGGCACACTCTATTATTTCCTTTGTCTGTTTAAAGCGCATCTCTTCGAGGAAATGAGAGAGCGATCAGGGTTTATTCAAAGAGATCAGTCTGTCTGTCAGCGGCTTACATTACATGAAGCTTTTTGTGAATGTGGAAGTGTTTTGCACAGTTTATGAACTCCAGATATTCCATTTCATTAAAATGATCACCAAAATACCCTGTTGCATGATTATTTAATAGTGCTGATTGTATGTGCCCTCCCTCATCCTGTCTGTTTTTTTTTTACTCTAAACAGATGAACCAGCCTGATTTTTGAACAGAAGGCCTTCTTTTTTTTGTTTGTGATGTTTTTTTTTTCTCTCTCTTTCTGTTTTATGAACCATGAGAAAAACAGCGTGTTCTCCACAGAACAGTTTGCAGGCCCATCAATCTGCTTACACAATGGAAATGCATGAGTCAAACAACAAGCTGACCAGAATACATCAGTGCCTTTACCTTTCATGAGAATTTACAATTGCTAATGGTCAAAAATTAGGGCTTTTCTGAAGCAATAGATAGTCCATCCAAAAAATGAATGTCAGGCCATCATTTATTCCCTTACATGCCATTCCAAACTTCAAAACTTTTTAAAAGCACAGTTAAAGCATCATAAAAGTAGTTCATGCGACTTGCACATTGCATTCCAAGTCTTTTTAAAGCAAACAATAACTTTCTATGATGAATAGACTGAAGTTTAAATCAGTGAGTTGAACTCAATAGTCACATCGTTCTGATTAGTGAACAAATCATTCAGACAGTTTTTTGCAGTCTGTTGATTCGCTGAAAAGATCTGCCACAATTCAAACATTACTTCTTCTCTAATGAACCCTAAAGTCTGTAGCTAAAGTTTTAAATATGTAAATATGAATTCAGCTAATAATTTTTTTATTCATCCCACAAAACTGTTTGTTAACTGCATTTTTAAAAGACATGTTACTTAACAGTTCACTTTCAAATTTGTAACTTATTTTATGATAAATGTTTAACAAAGTGATTTTTATTGATTCATCTTTATTTGTATAGCGCTTTTACAATGTAGATTTTATTAAAGCAGCTTCACATGGATTATAGTAAATTGAAACAGTGTCAGTCCAGTTTTCAGTGTTGAAGTTCATTTTAGTTCAGTTCGGTGTGGTTTAATATTCACTGCTGAGAGTTCAAACACTGAATAGTAATCCATCGTTGCGCAGCCCTACAAGTCCCGAACCATGCAAGCCAGTGGTGACAGCGGTGAGGAAAAAACTTCACCAATCGGCGAAAGTGAAGGATTAAAAAACCTTGAGAGAAACCAGACTCAGTTGGGCACGACCATTTCCCCTATGGCCAAATGTCTTATGGAGACCTGCAGTCTAGGCGCCTGCAAGGCTGGAGAACGCTGGATGTCCATCGTGGAGAAGCTGCAGGTGGGGGTGGTCACCAGCTGGTGAACAGACTGGCCTTTCAGGAACAATGCTAGGACTCGTCTGTCACTGAGGTCTTACAGAGATCGGTCACATGCTCTCCACTTCTCCATGACCACCACAGCAGCTGCTCAGGATACGGCATGGTCCAGGATTATGGAAACCTCGGGAATACTAAAAAAACAGACTAGCATAAACGCAGATGCCTTTAAAATTATAATGTCTATTGGGAAGTATTCCCGGCTCCGGTTGCCCTAAATAATGCAGACTAACAATCCATTAGAGGATTTTAAATTTGTATATTTACTTTTTTTTAAATTTAAATACAAATATTCAGTTGAAAAAGCACATAAAATAGGTTGCAGTATTAATATGAATTCCTGCATTCATTTTAACTTTCGTGTGTTTAAAATTTTTGCACTCAATTGCATTACATTTTAGGCTTAAAACAACTTTCTTTGTACAATATCCTGGCAGAAATCACCCGGTACGTTTTCCAAAATGCATATACTGTATATACAGACTTGCTGTAAATGACTGTTCCTTTAAGATAGTGACTGTACCATGTTGGCTGTGAGTCCTGCTGTTCTGTGTAGTCTGACTGAAGACACATTGTGCACTGTTTCAATGATCTCAATAAAATATAAGCAATCTGCTTTTGCTTACAGCACGCCACTCTTTCTCTTTCTTTCTCCTCCCACTCTTTCTTTCATTCTCTCTGTAGTGTGCTTTGTCATCCCATTCAGTCCATTACAATCCCCTTCTGTAAAAACATTCCTCTCACTTTCAGTATTGATAATGCTGGCTCCAAAACAACACCAAAGCACATTCCTCTCTCTCTGTCCTCATTTACCACCCCCCCACCCCCAATTGATCTAAAATCAATTTATTTGTGCCCTTTGTATTCATTTAGCACACTTATGACATGATGTCTAGAGGAAAGGTTTGTGTTTTATTTATTTATTTATGTTTCCAGGAAAGTCGCGTTATCCAAGTAATTCGTCACAATTATTGATATTAGTGTTGGTATTTTTCGTCAGATTCTCCTGTCTGAGATAGGCTAATGAGAATGGAGGTGGATTCACATTAGGCAAAGAACAGATGCACGATTGAACGATGATAGCGAATGACGGAACTGACGATGTTGAAACCGTACACAGCATGGCGGAAACTTTTCAAGAAGGAATGCAGCAAATTATATTCCCTCGTGTAATGAAAACACAGAAACGTATTGCCACATGAGAGGTTGAACAAAGGCCTGGAAGAGCGAACCTGTCTGAAATGATGATTAAGTTTTTCTGTGAGCCTCAATCGCTCCCCCACTTTCTAGCCTGTTTCGAATTTACCAAAGACAAATTCTTAGCCTGTCCGATAACACGCTTGAACATTGCCGTTCTTTAAAACTATTGATGCTCGCATGTATAAGCTCTGCAGGGCCTTCGCTTGCTGTACGTTTTCAAGAAAGTGGCGTTATCGTTTCCAGATGTGGGTATGGAACGAAATGCAATATTTATCAAGGACAATTTATTAATCAGGCCTGCCTGCAGAGGCAGCGGTGTGGAGAGAGAACTATGGCGTAGCGCGACAGGAAGATGAAAGCTTGTATATGATATGGGGGCCACTGTAAGCCAATCTGGCCAGTATTATAAGATCAGGTTTCTGCACTCTCTGTCTCTCTCTTTTAATGAACAGGTTCATTTTGCTCAGTGCTCATCAAATGCCTCTTTGCTTTTTAAAGCAAACTTTGTGTCAGAGCGTATTATGATCCAAATTATTTAAGGGAGACAGAGAGAGAAGGAAACCAGTGGGTATTTTTTTTTAGACAATAAACTCTTTCCTGTTTGAATCCAGATGGTGCTCTCATGTGGTACAATAAACTGTAAACTTAAATGATGCTCTGCAGCTTTCATATAAAATCAGATGTAAATGAAAATGAAGCACAAAATTTTGTGCATTTTGTCTGAAATCAGCTTTATGTGCCTTTATGGTTTTCAGCATCACTGATCTAATTATCCAATCAGATCAATGTCCTGGGGCTCCTCTTGGGGATGTTTGTGGTGGTTCCTCAAAGTGCTTGAACACACAAGCGAATCTCACGTCAGGTGTTTGAACTCACACAGGAAAATGACAAACAACACGTTCTCACCCCGCTCGCTTCTGTAAAGAGCCAACAGACTAATAACATTACTGTTACTAACCTGCTGTTAACCATGTCTGGATGACAGTGCTTTTATTTTTAAGTAATTAGATAGCTGCTAAATGAATAGATATTGTGGTTATTGCAAATGCAAATGAGCAATTATGTTTTATATTTGATAATAATAAAAAATATATATGTTTTTAAATTCAGTTGACTGCATTGCCTTTGACTTATTCCCTTCTTTATTAGAGTTTATCACAGTGATATGAACTGCCAGATTAAATGCAGATGCATTTTGTCAAATTAAAAGTAAAATGTTCAAAAAAAATTATCAGTGGATTTAGACTTTCATTCATTAATTTATTCATTAATTTATTCATTATTCAGCACGTTTTACACAGCGGATGCCCTTTCAGCTGCCACCCACTACTGGGAAACACCCATACACATTCACAGACATACACTACGGCCAATTTAGTTTATTCAATTCACCTACACCACATGTCTTTGGACTGTGGGGGAAACCTGAGCACCCAGAGGAAACCCACGCGAACACGGGGAGAACATGCAAACTCAACACAGAAATGCCAACTGACCCAGCCTGGACTCATTTTACTTTTAAAAGGGCTTTAGATGATGGGTAAGTGTGTATGGATGATTCCCAGAGATGGGTTGCAGCTAGAAGGGCATCTGCTGCGCAGAACATTTGCTGGTTCATTCCGCTGTGGTGACCCCAGATAAATAAAGGGACTAAGCCAACAAGACAATAAATGAATGAATATATATATGTATATGTATATATATATATATATATATATATAATGATCATTCAGAAATCATTCTAATATGCTGATTTAATGATATGTATTGTTGTACTTTTTTTCTGGATACTTTTTAGGGTTTAAAGAAATGTCAAAACTACTGGACAATTTTATATTGTTCATTTTATCATTATTATTTTTTGTTAATGTATATAACCTTATACAGTAACTTCTTAACATTTTTTAAGCCAAAGATTATACAATGACAATAAAATGTAATATCAGCAAATAATAATAAACCTATAAATTAAATAATATTTAACATTTAGCTCAAATTTTATCATTATATTTTTGTGATTTACCCTCCAAGTTATCCTCTGTAATGTAAATCTACAGTACCTCCAAGATGTCTATTTTTAGATGAAACTACAGCCACAGCTGGTTATGAAATCAGCCCGTCTCCTTTTATAAACCTTACCCTCCATTTGGACCTGAATTTCAAAGGCCACAGAAACAGATCTACAATGCCTTGCCAACCGCTTATAAATTAAAAGTCTGCACAATTTGTCACCTAAATGTCCCTGCCGCATGCCACACTTAGCATACTAGCCAGAAAACGCACTAACGAACCTGTAATTTAGTCCATTTTTGAGCTGTACGACACCAACTGTGGCATCTTAATGACTTCTGTGTAACATTTGTCAATCTCTCATTCTCTTAGTTGTCAAACTGTCTAATATACTTTGCTAGTATTGCTCATATTACGTGTTGGCTATTATTTACACCATAAAATACAAAGGCAATTACAAGCAGCTCCACAAAATAATTACACGAAAGCACATGCAATTCAATGTAGCTTTCGTATTTAGACTGTAATGTGAAACCAAGTCATGCACAATGGCCTGTTTATGTTCAATGAAATACCAGTTTGAGGATATATAGTGTCAGTGTCAAGTGCATGTTGAGTTATGAGAAAGTGTGTACTGTTGTCAGTCAAAACGCTGGGTGAAGTATGCGAGTTTGCAGGCATGTTGTCTCTCACACACACCCTTTCTATCATAAATCAGTCGCTGTCATGTTTTTGTGAGCATGCGGTTTTTGTGTTTCACTTCGTTCTCTTGTATCACTGTAGTTTTGATCTGGTATGAAGAAAATGCTAAAGATTTTTTTTTCCTGGTGGTTTATTTTGACGACTGTCTTTTCTTTGGACTAAACTTCTCAGCGCTTTAATCCTTCAGCAGCGTCGAAGCCTGATGAAATTTCCAAACATTTAGAACCAAAGCTGCCGTTTTTTTTACTTATTTATTTCATCTGTGATGGGATTTGAGTGTCTTGTTTCCATATGTATACATACAATACATCCATCGAGGGGCCATGATAATTTAATAATATCAAATACCAAAGTTATCTCTGTAAAAATAGCCCCGAATTTTTAGAGTAATTCTTGTAAAATATACTCTCGCATAGTCAAAGCGGAACATTTCTCTTCGCTCTCTCGCGTCCTGGGAGCTTCTGTTAAGAAGCGAAAGCGTGATTAATTAAAAGGGGTTTTGGGGGGAAAAAACAGCAGTAGTGGTCTGAATCCAAGTAAAATCTGGAGTGTGATAACTGTTGAACGTTTCAAAAGTGAAACGTTTAAGCGATTAGACCACAGGCATGTACACTATGGCAGATGAAGCTGGAGTGTGGGTGTGCGAAAGAATGTGACTTGGGCTATTTTTACAGCTGATGAATAAAGCACTGCAATGTGGGGAAGTCAAGGTGTATGATCCTGATAAATGAAGGTTTCTTATTCCTGCTATTGAAACCTGTCCTGTGAACATGCCTCATTTATTCAGTTTAAAGACGAACAGGGTGAAAAAATCAAGGTGTGAAACAGCTAATTTCATTTATGTGTTTGTGTATTTTCATTACTGTACATTACAACATGAGCTGATTAGTTTACTCTCTTTTGAGTTTTTTTCTTTTTTCTTTCTTTATTTTTTTTTACATTAACTGGTCACACTTTATTTTGATGGTCCGTTTGTTGAATTTAAGTTACATTGCAACTAATTCTCATTAGATTTTAAGTAGACTGTTAGGTTGAGGTTGGGGTTGGGGTTAGGGGTAGGGTTAGTGTAAGTTGACGTACTTGCAAAGTTTCTTATAGTCAGTTAAATGTCTGTTGAATGTCAGCATCAACACATATTAAGCAGACAGTCTACTAATACTCAAATGGACCATTAATATAAAGTGTTACCCATTAACTTTATAGAAGACACTGTTATTACAGAAAATTTGTTTACACTGAATAATAAAAACCTTAACCTGAAGGATAAACCTACAGCTTAACCGTGTTAACCTCATTGTTTTAAAATTGTGCATTAGTAATTTACAAACACAGCATAAACAGGCATCAACAACAAAAGTTCCAAAGATAATTGAAATTCAAATAAAAAGAGAAAAAAACAAAACAAAACAATAACAAATAGAAGACATTCACAATAAGCCAAATACAGATTCATAATAACTTACAATAGACAGAGCTTTAACGTTTTTCACAGTTTTGAAAGAATTAAAAGAATAAGTTCATTACCAAAAACCTTGTGGAAACAGGGAGGGGGGATTTTGAAAGCCTGCATTTGTTAAGCTTATATTGCATGCTATCAATAGGCCAATTATGTCAAACAGTAAGCTTGACCACTAAAGTTTATTACAGCTATACAACTATATCTTGTTTATTAACAATATTAGAAAAATATTTAAAAAGACGACGAACCCATTTTGTTGTAGGACAGTTATCTTATTAATCCTTTTTATTTTTTTAAATAAAAGTTTGTTAATGATTATTTGGTCATGTTACACTGAATAGGAACATCAAATGTAAACATTTTACTTTTACAAAAGGTATTCAAAACAGTAAAATGTTACATGCATTAATTAATGAAGTTTTTGTATTTTGTGATTCACACATGTTTTCCATTTATTTACAGTGGTGAATTGCATTATTGGATCTTGATCTCTGCTATGGCCACTTTTGATGTTGAAAATTAAACTTTGCAGTTTAACAAAGGGACCTTTATTGACATTTTTAGTGGTTTCATAATAATATAATATATAATAAATAATATATAGAGAAATAAGTGTGTAAAATGGCAGAAAATGTACTGGCAGTTTATTACAAAGTTTACATTGCATTTGTAGCGTAATATACAAGACCAACCCTGACAATGTCACTTTAAACTATTAAAAATGTTTTTAAATTTTTTTTTTTTCATCTTTTCACGGTTGACAGTTGTTGGAAATATGATCAAGATCCCATAATGCAATTCAATGCATGAATAAAGGGGAAAATAAAAACATGAATCTCAAAATACGAAAAACTGCTAATTTTATGGATTGTTTTAAATAAAAGTATTTTTTATGTAATTTGATTAATTTGATTTTGTTTGATGACATTTATCATGTTTCGATGCATTTACTAAAGTATCAGTAATCTTCAGAGGTGCCTAATTCCACATTTTATTGTAGTTAAAATCCAGTTGTAGCAATATATTTTCTTCTTTAGACCACCTAAAATCCAAATTCATCCACATTATACGTTACCGCTCATTTTGTAAAAAATTCATCAGTATTCAACTTCTGAATGACAAAATTGTTTGTCTTAATCAAAATGCAATAACTTGCTGTTCTTCTGAAATCCTCTGAGATTGCGCTATATATGCTGATGTCATTTGGCTGTATTTTTAGCAAAGTCACATTTGGTCTGGCGCTATTCTTATATATAACAGCCACTTCACACCATCCCATTGATTCCCACCCTGCGTTTTGTCACACTGAACATTCTGTTTCACTTGGAAATGCATTATATTACGTAAGTACAATGAGTTGCGAATGGCAAACTTTAGCACTAAAATATTTTTAATGTTGCCTTTTTAAGAAGAGACAAAAGAAGCTGCGGGATGAATGAAGTGTTAGGGCGAGTTGAGTTGATCGTCAATGTGCTTGTTTGATGATTTGCTTTGTTTCTTCATTAAAATAAAACATCTTAGCTGACATCTCTCAAGGAAAACCCCTAGTTGGTTGGATTAAACTGTGTGTTCTGTTTACATGCTTGTATATACATAATTTTTCATTTCATTTTAAGTGCTGAATGCAGTAAGGATTTGTTTGAACAAAAAATGTTTTAAAACATATTTGATTTATTAGTTGGAAAACATACATTTATTGATGATAAGAACCAAAAATGTTACGTATTTGTCTGTCACATTTTAATTTAAGGTACAATTTTCTATATTAAAAAAAATACTATCGCTCAAACTCTTACTCTTGCTTATTAAGGTAGTAGTTTAGGTTTTGGGTAAGATGTAGAATAAGATCATGCAGAATATGTAGTTTATAAGTAAACAGCCACTATCTTAAAGGTCTTGTGAAGTGCTATGAAATGTGCATTTTCATTCCGTGTTTGTCATAATCTCAACTGAAAAAATGAAGAGAGGGTGGGGTATAGACTAGCTCCTTCCCTTTAAAAAACAGCCAATACCCTTTTGTTTTTATCACACCTCTGCAATCAAAGAGCGTGGTTGTGATCAAGCACGTCAAAATGGGTAAAATGTAGAATAAGGTCATACAGAATATGTAGTTTATAAGTAAACAGTCAATATCTTAAAGGTCCTGTGATGTGCTTTGAAATGTGCATTTTTGTTCCGTGTTTGACATAATCTCAACTGAAAAATGAAGAGAGGGTGGGGTATAGACTAGCTCCTTCCCTTTAAAAAACAGCCAATACCCTTTTGTTTTTATCACACCTCTGCAATCAAAGAGCGTGGTTGTGATCAAGCACGTCAAAATGGGTAAAATGTAGAATAAGGTCATACAGAATATGTAGTTTATAAGTAAACAGTCAATATCTTAAAGGTCCTGTGATGTGCTTTGAAATGTGCATTTTTGTTCCGTGTTTGACATAATCTCAACTGAAAAATGAAGAGAGGGTGGGGTATAGACTAGCTCCTTCCCTTTAAAAAACAGCCAATAGCCTTTTGTTTTTATCACACCTCTGCAATCAAAGAGCGTGGTTGAGATTAAGCATGTCAAATAAAAATAAAATAAGAAGCATCTTGAAGGGGGCGGGGCATGTCAGATACTAGAGAGCATTTGATTGGTCTAGATTTGATGAGAAACTGAAGTATGAGGTGACGTGAAAAAAAATCCATTTAGGTGGAAGTGAGAAACTGCAAGTTTTGGATGTTTATATCAGTTTGATATTTTCTAAACGTGAATTTTGTCACTGTTTTGGAGCACGCTAGCCTATAGACATCCTTAAAACAGACTGAAACTAACATCTGAATATTTTAATTTTAATTTCACGTGAACCTTTAATAGCATGCAAGTAATAAGCTACTAGTTAAGGCTGATTTATATTTCTGCGTCAAGTGCACAGGTATGTTCTGGGGCAGCTTTCATGCAGTCGCATAGTCCTTGCCTTGGCTGATAGTGATGCTGACGCGCACCTCTCAAATACTTTAACTACATGCCGCAATGACGCGTAGCGCAAGCTCTGTGATTGGTCGGCTTGGTAGCACTGATAAGTGTGGATGGGGGTGAGAGCCGTGTGAACCCGTTGCAACGAGTCTGCCTCAAAATGAGCGAGTTTTAGCTTCTTGTACACTAAGGTAGCATTCAGAAGAAACAAAACACCAGTGAAGAAACATGAAACAAAGGAACAAAAAGACCTCTCTGTCAGCTAGCGTTTCAGAAGTGTTACTGCAGAGCAACACAAACAGCATGCGGAAATATAACCGCACGGCAACGTACTTTGGATGGTGCCGTGGGTCACACCAGTCACTCGACGCAGAAGTATAACTCACCCTTTAATGGGGAGAATTGGTACTTAAACTAAAGCGTCACCATAACATATATTTCAGTTCACAAGTTCATAAATAAATCTAACATGTTAGTACTGATGTTGTCTTTATGATATTTTTTAATTCATTGGTCTATGTCTATTTCCAATAGATGTAGGGATAGTATCTTGACAGTTTGACCGGGACTCTCTGAATCAGAGCCATTTAATTTTCCTATTAAATATGAGGAAGCTCATCATTCCCTTTGTTTTTATAGGTGGATGGAATATCTGCAAATGTTATTTCCCGCACGGCGCACACAGAGACTCATGTAATTAGAGGTCTGACAGGGATTTTTACGGTCCGTCATGAGGGAGGTCAGCGAGTAAAAATTTCCAAATACATTTTGGATCGAAATGCAGCTCTTTACAGGGGGAATTTCTGCAAACCCGATGCGTTCACAAAGCTTTGGAAAGGTGGACTGCCATTTCAGACACCTGTATCAAGATTTCCCATCTCAGCGTTTGAACAATTCAGCCGTATGTTTCCATCTCGGGTTCTTGGAGATGACAGCTCTGTGTGAACCGAGCTGAACAAAAACATTTCAAGGCCGCCGCGCGACCACAACAAAGAGCCAAACATTTCCACTGAAACGTCAGTGCCACCCTGCCTCTGACAAAACAACACGCTGACAAGTGTTTTGTCTAGAGCTTCACAGAGTTGCCAGTTCACTCAGACACCTTGACTGAAGGGAGCTTTCCAAGTGTGTGTGTGTGTGTGTGTGTGGATCTCAGAGGGGTGTTGGTTTTGGAGGACAATCAAACTGGCGTGAAGCTTCAGCGCTCTTCATTGTCGTTCTGTTCATCCCGCCAGTTTTATTGTGGTTAGAGTTTAAGATAAACTCCCGCTCCGGTGGAGGGGCGACTCCTCGCTGCGGCCGCTTTTTTCTTTATTTACTCTCTGGTGTATCTTTTGAAAGACTTTCAAACGGAGGAGAGGAGAGCGAGAAGGGACTGGAGATAGAAAGAAGGTTTTATTCTGTCATCACACATTCCTCCTCGGCCTCTGGAGCCTGAGAGGCATTAAGCAGTTGGAAAAATGGGGATGAGAAGCAATGAATATAAGCAAACGTGCATTTAATCTCACCTGCGTTGCATCATATGAGTTATTCCTATAAACAAATCTCCTTTTTATGCATTTAAACCAGTTTCATTCTACCAAAAAAGAAAGAGGAGAGGAATTCCTTTTCTCCTGCTTTGTGTTAATCCAATTACCCAACACCTGCAGAGTACACTCATCTGCCAAATCCTCCCGTCCTCCTCCTCCTCTCGCTCCCTCTATCATCCTCCCTTTAAAAATGGTTTTGTGGAGAAATGGAATAATCTGTCAGACTGTTAACGTGGGTCCGGTTACACACCTGCCAAGTCTTAAGCTGAAAGAATAACACCAAACTGTTTTGAGGTATTTGAGAATGGATTAGAGAGAATTCAGGTACAAATCCAGAAACGCACCACAATCTGAGGCCCTGTTGTTGTGTGATTCACTGCGTGCTTTACTTTATATGCTTTCAAGGTGTTTGAAGTTCATATGGAACTCGGCTGACAGCCATTTTTTCCTTTTTTTGTCAGGGAGAGATGAAAAGGTGTACCCTCTGATAACTTCTGTCCGCTCTGCTCGGTTTCACAGGAAGTCATTGATATGATGAATAGCACTGGATGAGCTTTCGAAATGGCAAATTTTGCGGAAAAAAATGTGTCTCTGAGACTGTTTGAGCTCACCAAGACATAAAAACCCTTCTGCTGGACATCTTTTATCCTGAGCTGTATCCTGAAACCTGTCGTGAGAAAATGGGGCGATCACTCAAAACAGAAGTTCCTGCTTCTGCCGAGGGATGAAAAGCAGAGCACACCTTGCAGGCCTCTGTTTGACTTCCTGTTTAATGTTCAGCAGGTGACAACCTGACTCCGTCCTCTCAGCCTGGTTATTTAGAGACACTTCCTTTCCGAGCAGATCGGCTAAAATGGGATTTGTGCTGTTTAAGAGAAAATGTGACCTCGTTACACATCTTAACGAACAAACCGATATAAATGTAATATTGTATATGCGTAAATTAGTAGTTTGTGTTAGTCTTGTCCTAGACAAGATTTTAGCCTTTAAACCCCTCATCACAGCCAGGATCATTCAATCAATCATTCATACAATATAAAAAAATACTGATAATAACTTTACTATTATTGCTAGTATTACTAGTATTGTTCAAAAGTAGCAGGTAGATATTTTCTTTTTCAGTAAACTAATTTTGTCTATCAGGGATTAGGTAGTGCATCTGAATAGAAATTAATATAATACAAATTATTTTGTTATTACTATTTTTATTATCATTAAGTGTCAAACAAGCAATGCAGTATATGCACACATACCTTTAATTTTCAGTCAGTCAGCCAGCCAAGCTCTTCCGGTAAATTGTCTTTCCATTACAAAATCGCCACATATAAAAGTTGTTTTCTTTACTGATGGTGCTAGCGCTTTCTAAGCCTTTCATCTCGTTTTACACTTGAACAACTAAATGAATGCAGTTTATTTAACTGAATGTATTTTAATTATGTTATAACATCAATGCTGTAAAAGGGTGACTGAAACTTTTTGCGCAAGTTTAGCGTTGGCTGCAAAACACTAGATGTGCATACAGCCTATTGAGTTTGAATCATCCTCACCTTTAGAATAATAACCCAACTGATTTTAAAAAACTCTTTGGTTTTGAGTTTTCATAGGCCTCAATTCCACTGTTTTATGATCAGTTTGGCTTGAGCATTGAATAAAAATTGTATGTTCCATAAAAAAATTATATAATATAAAATTATAATACTAATATATTGTCCAATGTGGAGATGAGGCGAAGACAACAAAGCTAGGATCCAAGTGCAATGTAATGGGAATATGCAAGCATACAAGTGGTCAAAAACAAGGAAAACTTAACAGTGTACGTAACAGGGCATCCAAAATCATAGTCAAAACAGGCATAAGGTCAAAAACAAGGCAGCGATTAAAAATCTCAAAGTTTCAAAACAACGATCAGGAACCAAGCAAGAAAACTTAAACAAGACAAACACAAGTCATGGGAAGACTGGTGTAAGCAAAGTGTATAAATAGTCCAGATAATCCGTGATCACAGGATTCAGCTGTGTGTAGTAAGTCATCAGTTAACTGGTGTGTGTGAAACGGCATGCTGGGATTTGTAGTTTGTGAATGACGTGCAGGAATAGATCACTGGTGATCATGACATTTATATTTAATTTATTGGTTTAATAATTCTAGCCGAAATAAGACTTTCTCCAGAGGAAAAATATTATCAGACATACTGTGAAATTTTCTTGCTCTTTTAAACATCATTTGGGAAATATTTTAAAAGAAAGTAAAATTCAAGGGGAGGCTAATAATTTTGACTTCAACTGT
>CAIGQQ010037872.1:3370977-3385801 GCA_903798035.1 Danio albolineatus
GTTTTGGGAGGGGGGCTTAATTGTTTTGTTCAATCCACTTACATTTATAAAAACTAATATGTTAACTTAAGTCCTTCATGCTGCCCCAACACAAATCGATTGTGTGGAACCCAACATTTATTACAGTGTATTAGTGAATGAGACCCCATGTGATGATAATTATGATGCTATGTGTGAAATATGGAAATAACTCCTGTTAAACTATAAACAATCAGTAAAGTGTTTTTAAAAACTTGGCACAGTAAGGTGTCATTATTCTCCTCACAGTTAATCCGTTGAATATTAAAAGGAACTTATTAGAATGAACAAATAGCTTTCAGCAGAACATGAATAACCCCAAAAACTGGAAACAAGTCTTTCGGCAGTAATTTTATGGACGTGTTAAAAATTACTGTACTGTATATATCACAAAGAGAAAATTATCTGGAGGAACAAAACACAGTGAACTGAATGTTACTTTAAAATATCAAATGTTACCTTATTTTCATGATGGATAAAAATGAAGCACAAGGCCAAATGTATCTTTCATTCAGGTTTCAGTATGTGTACATGTTTTGCACCAGGATGGATTAAAGTCTTATTATGGGTTATAAAATATCATATTTTGGATTTGGCAGTGAAAAAAAAAAAAGGTCATTGTCTTAAAATATTAACACATTTTTGCCTAGTTATCTCACACTCAAAAAAATATTTTTGCAGCTTGTTCAAGCTACTAATTTAAAATGAGCTCAAACAGCAGTTTATGAGGTTTTTTAGGGACAACTTAATTGTTTTTTGTTTAATCAGCTTAAAATTGTAAAAATAATTTTCACTTTAATCACTTTATTTTGACGGTCCTGTTGAGTATTAGTAGACTGTCTGCTTAATATCTGTTGATACTGACATTTAACAGTCTTTCAACAGACATTTAACTGACTATAAGAAACTTTGCAAATACATGTCAACTTACACTAACCCTAATCCCAACCCCAACCTAACAGTCTGCTTATAATCTAAAGAGAATTAGTTGGTGTGTAGGTGCAATGTATCTTAAATTCAACAAACGGACCGTCAGAATAAAGTGTGACCAAATAATTAAGTTAACTTAATATATTTGAGTTGAGACAAGATTAAGGAATTTTGTGGAACCCTGCATTTTTTACAGTGCAACGACTCCCATATGATTTGTTCAGCCATTCATTTTTCCAAACCCCACCTTTGTGATGCTAATGTTCTATGATTGGTCCTATGTTTCCATATGTAGTAATTGGACGATGACCTAGTATGTTGTGATTGGTCTTCTGCTTGCAGCGTGTGTCGGAAACCAGGGTCATTATAGTATCGGTAATATCATGTATGTGGTAATACCACTAGATCTGGTGACTGATTGGGTCCCTCCTACTCCTTTCATTTATTTTTTCACTTATTTATTATTCTTATATATTACTGCCTGCCTGATACAAATTCAACTTTCGTTATTAAAAAGGCCAATAATCCAGTAGGGGGATATTACTTCTGAATAATCCTGTGGCAGTGCAAACTGCCCTTTACCACTCAGTTACCACTGTATTCTTTTATCGGTTTCATCAGTTTTAGAAGTTCTTTTCAGCTAGAAGCCAGTAAGATTTCCATTTAAGCAACATATTTTTTACAGCCTCTTAGAAAGAAAGATCCATCTATGTAACACCACAAAGTTCACCAAATTCCTCTGTGATGGTTTTGATGGCTCGTGACGACCGGGCCTAGGATTACTTGTTGTAAAGTCATTCATTCATTCATTTGCTTCTTGGCTTAATCCCTTTATTAATCTGAGGCCGCCACAGTGGAATGAACCGCCAACTTATCCAGCATATGTTTTACGCAGCGGATGCCCTTCCAGCTGCAACCCATCTCTGGGAAACATCCATACACACTCATTCACACTGATACACTAGGGACAATTTAGCCTGCACAATTCACCTGTACCACGTCTTTGGACTTGTGGAAACCGGAGCACCCGGAGGAAACCCACGCAACCACAGGGAGAACATGCAAACTCCACACAGAAATGCCAACTGACCCAGCCGAGGCTTAAACCAGCAACCTTCTTGCTGTGAGGCGAACGTGCTACTCACTACGCCACTGTGGCGCCGTTGTAAAATCATATTAATTTAAATTATGTTTTATTTCCTTTTAATTAACATTCTCAAACCCATAATCTGAAATACAGTAGTAATATGTGTGGTAAAATATAGATAGAGTCAGTATATGTTCAAATTGTTTAATGTGCAGCGTTACTAAATGTAATTCCACCAACACCAGCTCTTAGAAACCAGTGAAGACAATCTTCATTACACCTCTCATCTTACATAGATACAGATGCACCCATTTACCCACATGCACACACACATACAGATGAAGGATACTGTTAGATCTTGTATTACCAAGCATCAGCTGCTTTTGAGGGAAAGTATTTATTTGTTGGTAGTTTTTTTCTTCTTCTTTGGTTTCAAAAGCAGCACATATTCCTGGCAAGGATCGCCTTCCTGTACTTTAAAACGTAATTAAACAAACATGTCGGTATTGCAGTAATCTGTCCGCTGCAAGCCAACTTCCAAACCTGCAGAATGTCAGGCCCAATCCTGTTCAGATCACCCCGCAGGACTCCAACAGCTCACCGTGTTCAGTGGAAACATTTCAATAGAGCCGTTTCAGGACGACCCTTCCTGACCCTCCGCTTCAGACCCACCTGTTTTGCAGTCTGCAGTCAAACAAACCAAACAGTCTTTCATTTTTCAAACATCCTGTCTTATGGAAATATGTGTTCATTTTCTAAAATTTGGAAGGGTTTGCGCTGAAATTTGCAGTCAGTATCCAATAAGTGCAATAATATTTCGGGAATGTAGACAGAGAACAAAAACTATATTAGGGTACATACCAGTGGACAACATTGAAGTTATAAATGCAGAATGAATTCTGATTGGCTGTCTGCTGATGATTTTTTCATAACTTTTTAAATTATAAGCCTTTTCTGCAATTTGGTTGTCGGCTACCATAAATGCTACACTTATTAAATTTGAATGTCAAGGTTTTATTGTTAGTCAGCTCAAATAATATATTGGTGTAGCTTTGCTGCAGGGGTGCTGCAGGGATTTTGATTGATTGTCAGTTTTTACCAATGCTTTCATCATTCGTCAGCTGAAAAAAAAAAGAATGTTAGCATTCAGACAGTATTGTTATGTGCATTTTAAGTGTATGATGTTTTTTCTCTGTCACTTTAAATGCTTTCTCTTTAAAGTTGAATGAATTCTAATTGGCTGTCGATGTTTGTAAAATGGCTGTCCATTCATCAGCTGTAAAAACTGTATTTTTGTTGTATGTCGCTTGTGCAGGCTCTTTAAAGCTGGATGGATTCTGATTGGCTGACTGCAAGTTTACACACTCATCAGCCACTTTATTAGGTTTATTTATTAAGGTTTACAAGGTACACCTTACTAGTACCGGATTGGACTCACTTTTGATATCAGAACTGCTTTAATTCTTCAGGGCATAAATTCATCAAGATCCTGGAAATATTCTTCAGAGATTTTGGTCCATATTGACATGATAGCTACAGATTTGTCAGCTGCACATCCATGATGTGAATCTCCAGTTCCACCACATCCCAAAGGTGCTCTATTGGATTGAGATCTGGTGACTGTGGAGGCCATTTGAGTACAGTGAACTCATTGTAATGTACAAGAAACCAGTCTGAGATGATTCATGCTTTATGACATGGCATGCTATCCTGCTGGAAGTAGCCATAAGAAGATGGGTACATTGTGTTCATAAAGAGATGAACATGGTCAGCAACATTACTGGGGTAGGCTGTGGCATTGACACAATGCTCAAATGGTTTTAATGGGCCCAAAGTGTGCCAAGAACAAATCCCCCACACCATTACACCACCACCAGCAGCCTAAAGCATTGATACAAGGCAGGATAGATTCATGCTTTCATGTTGTTGATGCCAAATTCTGACCTTACCATCCAAAGGTCGCAGCAGAAATCGAGACTCTTTTAGAATTTTAGTGAGCCTGAGTGAATTGTAGCCTCAGTTTCCTGTTCTTAGCTGACAAGAGGCACCCAGTTGGGTCTTTTGCTGCTGTAGCCCATCCGCTTCAAGGTTTGACATGCTGTGCGTTCAGAGATGCTATTGGCTGGACCTTGGTAAACCCTAGAGATCATTGTGCGTGAAAATCCCAGTATACAGGTATAAGCAGTTTCTAAAATACTTAGACCATCCCATCTGGCACCTACAACCATGTCAGGTTTAAAGTCACTTAAATCATTTTTATTCCCCATTCTGATTCTCGGTTTGAACTGCAGCAGATCGTCTTGACCATGTCTACACGCCTAAATGCATTAAGTTGCTGCCATGTAATTGGCTAATTAGTAATTTGCGTTTATGAGCATTTGGACAGGTATGTAAAGTAATGAAATTTGTCCTGCGCACTTGCGGTTTTTAAAGAAACTTTTTGGTGCGTCGATCTAGTCAATACTTTTGTTCAAAGAGGTAATGATTCGCACTCATCAGGTAATTGCTTCGTGTTGTCTTTATTTTTACATTCTTCGGGTGACTCAACAAACGTTTCGGCACAATGCCTTCCTCAGTGTGTAACACAATCTTCTCCCTCCACCCCTTTTATCCCACAGTCAATCACATTGCGTCATTAGACGCCCGTTTACCCGATAAAGTGGCCTGTGAGTGTATATGCAATTTACATTCTCATCAGTGGAAGATAACTTTCTATGTTCTGTATTTTTGTCAGTCTGCCACTTTAAATGTTTATGCTCTGTAGATGACTATAAAAGTTTACATTACATTAGCTAAGAATACGGAACAAAAAAAGACAGTATTGTTTTTCGTGCCGTTATTGTTATGTGTCATGAACTCTGCTGTTATTTTATGACAATAATTCTTTTTTTTAGAACTGTATTGCTGTTGTTACAGTTATTGTCCACTAAAACAGCAGAAAAAAATCCTTCATATTCTAATGCCAGTCACAAACATACCCGAGCAAAATAAAACCCTCACTGATGTGTTTCATATTTTTTTATGACGGACAGATTGCTGCATTTAGCTTAGTCTAATATCTCTGAGAATTAGGGCAAACACATGCCAACAAGTGTTGATACAAAGAGAGAGAAAAAAAAACAGAGAGTAAGAAAATCTCTGGCCTCTCTGCTGTCTTGTAAAACGCATGAACGCCTACATTATTGTGCAACCGCTCTGATTTATTTTGGCTTTTATTTTTATGGCTCCATATGTACTTCCTCTCTGCATTAGAGGGCCAAAATATGAACCATCAGTGGCAGCCAAGCCGAAGTTTGAATTCTTCAGCAATGTGCTAAACATTCGGCAGGCCCAGAAAGCCTAAACAACAAGGACGGTTAAATGCTATCCACACTGCTATCGGTTATTTATAGGAAGGGCGTAAAAATACAGCAGGATGTGTCGTGTTAACACTCGTGCAAGTACACTGAGGATTTTAATCATGATCTTGGCGTAATATATTTGACTTGTATGAATGTATATGAAGATAAATGACACTACTACGGATAAGTAAGATTTGATCTTTTTATTAGAAACTTTGAACTGATCAAAAGTGACTGAAGAAATGTTATAAAAGACTCCAGTTTCATATACTGTATAGTGTAAATATTTGAAACGTGTAAGAATACCAATAAAATATTTCATTTTTAGCATAAAGCAGCTGTTTTCAGTGATTTATATTAATCAGACTTGTTTACTGAGCATCAGATCAGCATTTATTTCTGAAAGATTATGTAGCACTGGCTAAAGTAATAACCTTTTAGCTTTGCCATTTAATAAATATTCATCATTGTTCAATATTCATCATTCATCATAATTCTGACCCTACCATCCGAATGTGATAGCTGAAATCGAGACTCATCAGACCAGGCAACATTTTTACAATCTTCTATTGTGCAGTTTTCGTAAGCTTCTGGAGTGGCACCCGGTGTGGTCTTCTTTTGAGGGGCACTTTTTATCCAAGAGAAAAAAGGACATATGCTCTGCACAGGTTGAGCCCTATCTGTGCACACGCCTGGTGTTCAGAGATGCCCTTCTGCATACCTCTGTTGTAACTAGTGGTTATTTGAGTTACTGTTGTCTTTCTATCAGCTCGAACCTGTTTGGCCATTCTCCTCTGGCCACTGGCATCAACGAGGCATTTACGCCCACAGAACTGCCACTCACAGGATATGTTTTTTTTTCTTTTTTCGGACTATTCTGTGTAAACCCTATAGATGGTTGTGTGTGAAAATCCAAGTAGATCAGCAGCTTGGTTTGAACTGCAACAGCCTTGACCATGCCTACATGCCTAAGTTGCTGTCATGTGATTGGCTGATTTGAAATTTGCATTAACGAGCAGGTGTACCTAATAAAGTGGCCGGTGAGTGTATGTGTGTGTGTGTGTATATATCTGTAATGTACTTTTTTTTTATAAATGTACTTATTTTATAAAAGAAATGGTAATGACCTTGACTGAAATGTATTCAAATGGAGAACAGTTGCTTTCAATTTGATCAATTTGAATAAAATTTCACGATATATATTTGCTGTTTTTTTTACACATTTTTTAAATTAAATTATTGGAGATTTGGTGAGCATAAATAAGCTAAATAAACTGAAAAATATAGTAAATTTACAATTTATTTTTTTGTGTTGAAAAAATCTGTCCGTTAAATAGAAATTGGGGGAAAAATAAACAGGGTGGATAATAATTCAAGGGGACTAATAATTATTATATATATATACTGTATATATTGATGAAGAATGGAAACCAGTAGGCTATGGTAGGCAGTTTCTGCCCTGGATTAAAAAATAAAAAAGGTTACTGCAACTTTTCATTTCTGAAAAACATGCAATTCTGACTTTTTCCACAAAACTGTGAGATGCAAGCTCGAGTTATAAAGTCAGAATTTATAGACATAAACTCAATCCTAAGAAATAAAGTGATAGTTACAAATGTAAAAATCTAAATTGCAAGTTGGAAGTCACAATATTGTTTATATTTTTGTTTTAACCAGTGGTGGAAATTAGGTTCTATAGTTGCCAGTGGCATTCATACTCTAAAAGAAAACACACCCACATTCATCAAAATATTCACCAAACATTCATCATGAAAACATTCATCAAAATTCTGTTCAACAGAAGAGAAAAAAAAACATTCACCCAAAATGAACCCTTTAAGCAGATTACTGTGCTTTGCTTTGTAACTTTATTCAAATGAGATGCATGAAACAGAATAGGTACAGAGGTAATATTGTATCTGTCTTTTTGAGTTTGTAAGCGCGTAATCATTTGTCACAATCATTTTGGATCATCTTTACCTCCCTCACGTGTGCAGTCTGTGGTCAGTCAGGCTTTTGATTAGTTCAGTGAGAGCGATTGCGTTCAGGTTTAATGAACAGACCTCTGTACAGTAGACGGCACACACCATCTCCACCATGTAACACAATCCACTGTGACAAATTGACCAAACTGCTCAACAAGAGGCCTGCAGAGTTCTGTAATTCTCTTTTAGAACTCAGCAAAATGAAATATGTGCTTTTTTTTCCTGAAATGACTCTGTTACTACTACTGAACACAAACTGTTAGTGGCAAAATTGTTTATTCCTTTTCATTTTCTTGTAAAATGCTTGTCTGTTTGATCAGTTAGACAAACATTTGATTTCTGTTTCTGCTCTGTCCGGGCTATTTTATTTCCCTGTCTGCAAACATTTTTCCTTCACTACCTCTTTTTTACTGTTTTAATCTTGCAACACAGAGCAGACAGTTTCACATGTCAGTCAGAAAAAGGAGTTTACTTACTTCAAAGCATTACAAATCATAAATAAATCAGAAGTGACATGAGATTGCAGACAATATTTCATCTGCAAAGAGACGTTTTGGTCTTTTGAATAAGGAATAAGAGCTAGATAAAATCTAAGGAAAGAAACAGATGCTTATGAATTGATTCAAATCTCTAAAAGAATCTGCGGGACGTTCCTGCCACATTTTTGTTCTGATTTTGCTGGGAAGATGGGCCATAGGTCGCTAAAAATATAATTAAATTAGCTGTTATGTTTAATGGGCGGGACAGTGGCACAGTGGTTAGCACTGTTGCCTCAGCAAGAAGGTTGCTGGTTCGAGTCCCAGCTGGGTCAGTTAGCTTTTTTGTGTGGAGTTTGCACATGCTCTGGTTTCCCCAAAGTCCAAAGAAATGTGTTATAATTAAATTGGGTTAGTTAAATTGTCTGTAGTGTATGTGTGTGTGTCCTGGTCCTCCAGGTTGAGGGTTGAGCGATGGGCTAACGACCCACCTGGTAAAAATTAGATGTTACAAAACACCAATATGGTGCGGCTAAATATCAACTTCGATATAACTGCCCTGAGAGTAAGCAAGTAATATTTAATATTTAGGGAACACATTTGTCAACAAGAGCCTTTCATAATTTGAATTATAATAATATTTATAGCAATCTCTTATAATTTAATACATACTCAGAATAATTATTGTTAAATGCAAAATACAGCGGGGAAAATAAGTATTGAACATGTCATGTTTTTTCCAAGGAATAATATTTCTAAAGGAGCTGTTGATATAGAATTCAACCAGATTTTGGTAAAAACCCAAACAATAAAAACATAAAAATAAAACAAAAGTAAACAAAATAAAACAAAACTGTTTTTTAAAAAAAAAATCTGAAAATGAGTTCTGTGTAATGACAATGGAATGACACAAGAAGAAAGTGCTGAACTACTGAAATGTATTTAATACTTTATGTAAAAGGCTTTTTTAATGATGGCAGCGTTGCTCAGGTGTGATTTTTTTCGAAGACTTCAACAATTATAAATCCTGATGGCTCTGTGGGTCGCATCTATCAAATCTGATCTTTAATTAGTATTTTATATTGGATTCAAGTCAGGAGATTGGCTGGGCCATTCTACAGCTTGATTTTTTTTTTATCATCATGATAATGTAGATATTGGATTGAAGCAGCTAATACAGTATTAGTTTACAAAAACATAGGGCAGAGGGTTGCTAAGTACTACTGAGAGATTTACCGAGAGAGCTGCTGTCTTTAATTACCTTTCTACACCTCCCTTTCTTGTTTAATACTTTTTCCCTGTGTCATTTCATTTTATTACACATAGCTATATTTGTAAACTAATTAGTTTTCTTTGCATTTATTGATTTCTTTGGTTGTTACCAGCATCCGGGGAAAATTTCAAGGAAACAGTATCTTTAGAAATATGTTTTCTGAGAAAAATAGTGCCATATTTAATACTTATTTACCCTGCCGCATGTTACACTGAATGATAGTATCATTTTACGCACATTTACTTATTTGAAACCCTTAAATAGGCTTTGTACTTTCATTTAGTGTGCTTGCTGTCTATAATATACTTTTGTGATTTTGATATTTCAATTTTGACCATATATATATATATAAATATATATATATATATTGATATATATATATATATCAACATTTTAACATTAATCCTATAGACCATTTTGAGTCATGTAAACAATAACAATGTTCCTGACCTACCTCCTGTTTTACATTTTAAATTTCCAGAGCTTTTGAGAGTACAAAAAGATCCACATTTTGATAAATATTGTTACGATAGCTGTTATAACACACCAAGTTATGAATAAATCACCTCTTGTTACAGATATGAAATAGTTTGACAACAAGCAGGAAATGTTCATGGGCCAAAGGCATAACGACATCAAAATGGTCTATAAGATTTGTGTTTAAAATATGTTTTATTTTGTCAATAAATACCTTAAACTATTTAAAAGCTAATTTAATTCCTAAAATGAAATCTGAATATTTGATTTATTCTGTAATGTTATTGTAAACTTTTCCACATTTCCAATAAAAATATTGGCCTTTACAGCATTATTTTGGTGCGTTGCTATTTTGCCTCTTCTTGTTGAATCGCTGAATGCCTCCTAAATTGTAAGTCACTTTGGACAAAAGTGTCTTCTAAAAGTAATGTAAATATATACAACTTAATAAATTATACTATATATGTTTAGTTCTGCAGCTAGAAGGGCATCTGTTGCGTAAAACATATGCTGGATAAGTTGGAGGTTCATTCCGCTGTGACGACCCCAGATTAATAAAGGGACTTAGCTGAAAAGAAAATGAATGAATGAATGAATGAATGAACAAATATTTAGGTCTGAAATCTTTCTTTACACTCTAGTCCATATGAGCCTGATCGGGACTTATAGGTTATAACAGGAAAAGAACAATGGAGCAATTTTTTAGGCAAATCTTTTTCATGAATAGTTGAATATATGAAACCAGTGCCAGGTACTAATTAAAAACTGAACTATTATTATTATTATTATTATTATTATTATTATTATTATTTCAGCCCTGTTTTGAGTTCTCATGCCCTTCTCTGTTGGATTCTAGTCCCCCAAATTTGTTTAAGATAAAGATATTTGCCATTCGCCTCACATACACAAGTAATCATTATTTTAAACATGAATCCAGCCACTTGAGAGGTAATAAAAAGTAATGTTTCTCTTGTTTGCAGAGCAAATTTACAGGTGCAGTTTCGACATGTGACACCGGTGAGCCAGGGTTCATGTTAGCGGGTCCCTAATGACCAATTAAGCGATTTATTTAATCGTTTGCCTTATTTCAGCTCAAGCTGCCAAACAGTAATGTGTTGAGCCAGAGAGTACAGGGGTGTAATAACTTGTTTGAGGCTCTGCACACAGCAAAGGGTCCTTCCAAAGGTCTGTGAAACTGGCGCAGTAGTGCTTCAAATATCAGACTGAACTGGAATAAGACTCATTCGGCTCCTTTGTCCCGGTGGGGGAAAAAAGTTTTATGAGAGGACTCAGTGTGCTGATTTAAATACAATTTGTCTTTTCTTCCATTAATTCACAGAATGCTGGATAAATAGCCCCACGTAATACAACAGCTAATATACAAGACATTGGCCATCAGGAATTCTGCAGCGGTTATTAAAAATTACACTTTTTCTTTCAAGTAAGGTCTTTTTATTGATTGTGTGCACATTGTGTGCTGTCAATAACCCATAAGCAAGCTGAGCCCTTCTTTTCTTGGGTCTTATAAAGTTTTTCTGGTGTGAATATTTACAGAATGTTTATTTTTGTAATAAATTTTGCTGCAACTCAACTAGCAATCATTATAATGTTAGTCTACTAACACTTCATTTATGATGGTCCCTCAACAGCCATTCTACTTAATAACACTGCAATTTCAACACAGTCCTTGATTAGACCTGGCATTAATATGGATTTTCTTTGGGGGACAGCATTAATTACATTTGTAATATAAGGTCTAAAAACATTCTCAAAATCACACTGAATATTTTTGAAAAGTCACAAAAGTCACAGATTTTATGCATGTTATGGTACATGCTACACAAATTATAATTAAAACTGAAGTTGCAGTCCCCATCATTTTCATTTGCTTGTTCAATATGTTCATTTAGTCAACTTTAATCATAAAACATAAACTTTAATCATAAAATTAAACAACAAAATTCATGTTAGCATACAAAAATGTAGACAGCAACATAAATGTCCCAAGACCTTTTGTCTTCACTTCTCCTTTTATCCTTGCAGAGCTCCACAGGAGACCAGTGTGTGGCACAGGTGACACCCAATAACATTCCCGCCACTGGCTTTGCTCCCCACCAACGGCTCTCAACATGCCATATTTACCCACTCTCAGAGGCTGGAAGGTACATTTACATTTCACCAACAAAATTCACCAAAGTTTATCAGCTCATGCTGTCGTCGGGAATTGAACCCACAACCTTATATCAAAGCAGAGGAAAAAAAGAGAGAAAGTACTCATTTCTAGGACTGTGTACATGAAAGTGATGCACAGTGTGGCAAAATTTTAAGTCTAAGCACATGTCCAGGTGTAACGGTAGTGTTCTAGCAGACAACTTGTGGCCTGATCACAGAAAACCAGTGATGATAGCAGGTGTTAAAGGGGACTCATTGTACTAGTTTTAACTTGAGAGTTTCTTAGTAGTACGATTCATAGTTGAATTGTACTTTATAAAGTTACTTTTAGTTAATAGAATGTCCAGAGGGAACCATCAAAATAAAGTGTATCCATTTGCAAAGCAGTGAAATGTGCTTTTAGGGGACTGCTGTACTGTTTTAAGACATCAGCTTTTACTTTTAAATGGGAACAAACTGTATCAAGGGGTCACACTGGTTCCAGCTATATGAAACTTTATACCAACAGGACACTAAGGGAATTTATGCTTAATCAAAACAAACTGCACCACAGTCTTGCATCTGATAATATCAATGGATAAATTTTATCAAACAGCAATGGTTAATTGTAAACAATTGTAAACAGTTTTTGTGCCATAGCACAAAAATGGAACCGTTTACCCACTCCGTCTATATTTTTGCATTGTGAAATGAGAGGTTGTGTGTTAAATAGGGGTGAGCTCTATTAGGGGATTTAAAATTGGAACCAAATAGCCTCTCATTGTCCAAATGTCCAATATCTGCCCTTCAGCTTTGATATGGAGGCTTGATAAATTAAAGGCTCGACGCAATGGTCTTTAAACGAGCTGAAATTACCAAGCAAACTGCAAACAGGGCCGTTTTACCCTGCAGTCTTTGACCAATAATGCCTTGGATTTTGCTCCAGGCGTAATTGCTTTTCTTCTCTCTGGCATGCTTTAACTTTTCTCAAGGCTCCGCACCCAGTCAAATCATACTTCAATTATATTCCCCCTTGTTTCTTGAAATTATATCATAAACCGGTTTTATTACAATAAATTTGTATTTCATCAAATAAAACCCAATATTGGGCATGGGAACACTTCTGCGTTGGGATCAGACAGGTCTGAGGTAATGCACGGCGCTGGATAAACATACTTCACCATCACTCTGCAATTGATATACACTTTATGAGAGTTTATGGGTTGATAAATACAGCTCTTTTTAGGCATTTGCAGCTTCTTGAATTTGATTTGTTATAGTGCATTTGCTTCGTCGTTTCTGACTCACTGTTTGAGTTCAGAAAGGAGCTGTTTTACTCACTCTGCCCATGTGCGCCTCACATGGCATCCAAAAGCATTTTCCTGCTTATTATTGGTAATTTTACTTTCAAAAGCACATTTACGAACGCACAGTTGGCTGATTTGTAATTGCAGCCTCTCTATTAATAGTTCAGTAATTAAAGGGTTGCGTTGGACTCTCTGCAGGTGAAGCGTTCTGCTCTGTGTATCGCAGTGGTGTGAAGGCACTTTAGAGGTTTACAATATGGTCGTGATCATGTGGTCGCCCTTACAGAAGCCGCACACTCAGTGTATATCATTATCGGACTGCTGTTCTGCAATTACGCTTGCCCGCTTTTTAACAAGATGAAATGCCCCTGGTTAATAAAAGTTTCAGATTTGGTCTACGTTTACTTATATACACACATCAAGCCATTTGCGTGCATCTCAGAGCCGCAAACCTCGTTTCAGAGCAGAGTAATTTGTCTTAATTTAGACGATTGCTTCTTCAATTAACGTCATAATCAGTGAAGACCCTCCCAGAATGAAATCAGCTCAGAAGTGAAAATGACACCAGATTCGAGTACTGTTGTTTTAATTTTTACCTCAGACATGACCCCGAATCTGTGCCGAGTTCAATTATGTCTGTAACCAAAAACAAAGATGTTGAGGTTTGTTCTGAAATCGCTGGGCTATTACAGGGCCTGAGCGTTTCCCAGTCCGGTCGGCTCTAATGAGAGCTAAGCTTTCACTTGCGCCTCTGCATTAAATAAAAGTCACATTAAATTTAAGAGAAATATCTGACCGGGCTGAGGTGCGTTACGGCAGCTGGCACGTACACAGTCAGATTTTTTTAATCAGCAGTGTTAGTGTTATGATGATGTATGGGTTATTTATGCGTCGAAGCTTTATAATGTGTGAATGTGTGTGTCACTGATTCTTTAGGTCATTTCAAGGGGCGTAGGAATAATTTACAAATTTACGTTGACATATTAAGGCCTTTGAAAAGCACAGATTTTCCCACAATTTATGGATTATTCCAGTGTTATTTCATTTGCTTTTACTAATGTACATTATAACATTCACACACTTTGTCACAGCATGCAACACTCTCTCTCTCTCTCTGTGAACTCACGTCATGTTTTACCCCAAATTCACCTCTTCCACAGACAGTCTTTCCTGTGGAGCAGTTGAAAGTTTCATGTATAGTGTGCAGTTAACAATGACATTGTGTCCGCTTGTGTGTCACGCGGTCGGTAAGCAATGAGTCGTTTTCATCAGGACCATTATTCACCACCTCACATTTCCTCTTTGAGTGCATCTATGTATTTACATTTTGAGCCATTTTTTGGTTTTAGACACATTTAAAGTTTGTAAATTTGAGTTGATACATAATATTGTGCGATTTATGGATCATTTGTCTTTTTAAAGGGACAGTTTCAAACATTCTGTCAACACACAGGAATTTCTTTCTTCTGTTGAACAAATAATAAAATATTTTGAAGATTGTTGCAAATCAAATAAGCCATGCAACTTTAGGACAACGTGAGTGTGAGTAAATGGGGAATGTATTCAGTAGGGGAGAATTTAACACAAATAAGCACAAATATAAACAACAACCAACATAGTTGTTATGTATAATGTAATGTTATGTGAGAGATTTTTACATTTAAATCTATTTTTACAATTCAGTGAAAAACACTTTTGGGTGAAAGTTTGTAATTGGCCTTATTTTAGTTGATTGATTGATTGATTGATTGATTGATTGATTGATTGATTGATTGGTTG
>CAIGQQ010037872.1:3385811-3417751 GCA_903798035.1 Danio albolineatus
TTGATTGATTGATTGATTGATTGATTGATTGATTGATTGATTGATTGATTGATTGATTGATTGATTGATATACCCACTAAATTTGTCACAGTAATCAGCTTATTTTCTTATCTCTTATCTTGAAAGACTCTATTTAAGGGTCAAAGTGTAGCCCCAAACGACTAATTAATTGTAATTTTAGATATTATATTTTGTCACAATGTTTCAAATCACTAGATCTCACCAAATGTCAGCAAGAAGAAGTCTTTAATAGTTAAAAACAGAGTAAAGAACACATTGTGTTATTTCATTTATGTGAAATATATACCCATATATCTAGTAGTTAATAAACATTATCCTTTGTTTGCCTAATTTAATCTTGACGCAATTTATACCTAAAATTTAATACAGAAATGTCAGATCATTTGAGGTTCAACATTTTAAGCCAAATATTTTCAGCATAAATGACACAAAACCCCAAAAATGAGTAACATTTATCCCTGTTTTCCCATATATGGGAATAAATTCCATAAAAGTGTGTGTGGCTTTGCATGTGTGTGTGTGTGTGTGTGTGTTTTGATGGCCACATCTTGCAGGCTTTGCTTCCTCTTCCTCCAGTCTGAGGAAGCCATGGACTCAGGAGGCCTGTGTGTGTCCGTCTGTCTGTCAGTGTGTCCTCTCTCCATCCTGCTGGCCTGCACTTCACCCCATCCTGTGCATATGTATGTATGTGTGTGTGTCTGTGTGTGTGTGTGTCACCTGCTCCCGAGCGTTAAATGTGTCATCGCAGAGCCACTGTCTGTCACTCCAGATGACCTCCTCCAACATCTCTCTAAATCATACATTTACTGCGAATGTTCTCACTGCTTGTTCGAGTGTGTTTCCAGCTGATGTGTTCACTATTGCAACACTGCGTGAGCAATGTTTAGATTTACAGGAATATGGTGGTGGTGTTATTGTTTGATTCGGTTGTGTCAGCGCTCACTCATGGAGTGTAAAATGTTTTGAAGTCAAAGCAATGGGGCAAGACTGTGTGTGTGTTTGTGTGTGTGTCCCTGGCTCTTGTTCGGCAGAGGGTCAGTTGGAGATGCTGATGGACTGATGTGTTCCGGGCAGGCAGAAGAATGAAGGACGGAGCACACCTCCATCCTGTAACCTCCCTCTCTCTTGTCCTCCTCCTTCTGTCCTTCTTTATAACCTTTAGCTGACTTGCTTTAAATAATGATCGCACAGAATTGAACATATTGATGCTGATGTTATGTATATCTATATATATGTATATCTATATATATATATGTATATTATGTATAAGTGTTTGTTAAAAAAACATGATAAATATTTCTCAGAACAGTTAGAACTCAGGGGCGTAAATCCCAGGGGGGACAAGGGGGACATGTCCCCTTCTATCAGAGGGTTGTCCCCCTCCCCCCAAAAAAAGTTTGAAAAAATTGCACTCTGTATTGTGAAAAATATATATATCTATACCCAAAATAATTGTATTTGTAGAAAAAAAAACGCATTTCGCATTTAAAATGTGTTTAGAAACTGTTGAGTTCCCCCTCCTCTTCCTCACAGTGGTTTGGTCCACTGCCTCTCCCGGGTTTCATCTCTCCAACTTTGCGCACACACACACACACACACACAAGTCAGATGTGTGGCTGCGACTCGGTTCTAGATGATCGCCAGTAAGGAGGGAACTTTATTCACTTTAAATAAAACGATTATCTTTAATGTTGTAAAAATGCTGATATAATACTAATAATACTAATAATAAAATACTAATGTCAATCACAGGCAAAGGAGAAGGAAAATATTGAGGGACAGCAGAGCAGAGCAGGGTCATTCAGATGTACAGTGTCAGGTAAGGGTGTGAAGGGATAATGACTTTTATTTAGATGAGCAATTTCTTTAATGTTTTTAGTGTTGTGGCTGTTCAGCAGATGAACCTCACAGGCTCACCTATTTACAGTATGAGCTGTCGATTTTTTCCTGCATTTCTTCTGCTTCAGGAGTCAGTCTGTTGACCGTAAACAATATAAATAATCTGAAGAAAAATCTGCTGTGATTGAACCTGAGAAAAACTTAAAACCATAATGATGCAGTCGCCATGCTGCAATAATAATGATAGAGCCAAAGTGTTTAACTTTGGGGACATATCTGTATAAGTATAATTTGACTGTATTATTTGTGTCCCCCTCAAAAAAAATCGCTCAAGGGAAATTTTATATTTATTGTCCCCCCTAGTGTTAAATGAGATATACGCCCTTGTTAGAGCTGACTTTTCTTTTCTACTTTTATGGATACGTTATGATTTTTCTGAAGCTTATAAGTCGCCTGAAGTGATTTTATATGTGTGACGTAGTTTCAACTGAAACATGAATACGATGATGGAGATGGATTGAGTAGCTCCTCCCCTTTTTAACAATTTCCTATATCACAGTGCAGTTGAGCTAAAGCACATCCAGCTGTTTCTTTAAATACAGCTGTGTACAATTAAGATGAGTCTAATACTTTGGTAACACTTTATTTTGATGGTCCATTTGAGAATTAGTTGACTGTCTGCTTAATATCTGTTGATACTGCTCTTTCAACAGACATTTAACTGACTATATAATAAACTTTGCAAGTACACTAACCCTAACCCCAACCACAACCCCAACCCTAACCCCAATCTAACAATCTAAGTCTACTTATAATCTAATGAGAATTAGTTGGCATGTAGATGTAATGTAACTTTAACAAACGGACCATCAAAATAAAGTGTGACCAATACTTTTTGTGGTCAGCTGTGTTCTATATACTCGCATGTATAGTAGTATGCTTTATGCTGTCATGCTTTCTAGTACTGCTGCGACTGGTGTTCTTCCCTCATCTGTGGAGGAGTTCAGATCAACACCATATCTCCTGCCATTTGTTGTTTTCTTATTGATGCAAAAAGGTGACCGATTCCAGGCACATCTTGTTAAGGGGATGAGGTTTCAGATATTAGAGTGCACTTGATTGGTCAGAATAAAAAAATGATTTTTGATTGGTCAGTAATAAGGCATTGATCCATATTAGCAGAAATGAGAAACTGCTTGTTTTGAACGCTTATATATTCGAAATGTGAATTTATTTTCCGTTTTGGAACACACTAGCTTATACATACTAACATATTGATTTTAAAAAAAACTTTCATTTTGATTTCACTTTAAGAGTCTCACCTGTGATTGAGTCCTGTTATGATATGAAATATATAGTTATTGTTTTTATGTAATTATAGCGTTTTTTGTTTTTGTTTTTTTGGAAAAAGGGGGACTTTTAGGTGAAGGTTTACTGTTACAGTGGTTTTTGAGATTGCAGTGAACTTTGAAGTATATAATTATAAAGAAAAACATATTGACTTTTCCTTTAGAGGGATGATCTTTTTTTCCTCAGGGTTAGCTATTCAGTTTCCAGTGCACTGGATTTTAGATTACAGTATTTAATTCAGAGTGCTCTCCTTCTTTCCTTCTCTCTTGCTTCCTGCTGACAGAAAGGTTCAATTTGAAGTCAGGATGTGTTCTCACTTAATGAAACAATTGCCCCGTATGCCAAGCTAAAAGAAAAGCTTTTTCCCCCTAACACTAAATCATTGCTTGGTATACAATCATATATCAATTATAAATGTAATATATTTTATTTTATTTTATTTTATTTTATTTTATATATATTTTTTTTCATTCATTTTCTTTTCGGCTTAGTCCCTTTATTAGTCTGGGGTCACCACAGTTGAATGAACCGCCAACTAATCCAGCATATGTTTTACGCAGCGGATGCCCTTCCAGACGCAACCCATCTCTGGGAAACATCCATACACACTCATTCACACTCATACACTACGGACAATTTAGCCTAACCAATTCACCTATACCATATGTCTTTGGACTGTGGGGGACCGGAGCACCCAGAGGAAACCCACGTGAACGCAAGGAGAACATGCAATCTATTTTATTTTATTTTATTTTATTTTATTTTATTTTATTTTATTTTATTAATCAAATATTTTTTTTCCAAAGCCTTTGTTCTATCATAAAAACTCTTAAAAAACAGATGATCATAATAATAATATTAATAATAATAAGAAGAATTTTATTAATTGTACATTAATTATTTATTTTTATTATTATTATTATTATTATTATTATTATTATTATTATTATTGTTGTTAATATTATTAGAAACTGTTTGGTGAGAACAATTTTTTACAAAGAACTGCTATTATTGTTACTATTTTTATAATATAGAAATGTAATTATTGATTCACATACACTAAAAAAAATATTAAAAGGTGATTTATTGAATTTACTGAAAAATATTTTAAAGGTAAGTAGTTGCAAACAACTCATTTGAGCTGAATTTAAACAAATAAATTAAATTGAATATTACAAAGTATGATTTGTTTGTTTAATTTCAGCCCATATCAATTGTTTGAAACAATTTTGCTCAAATCATTTTCTTCAGTGTAGTAAAGTATATGATTTTTTTTTTTGTATTTATTTATAAAATCAAACTATAGTTTTCCTTATACTGTAAGCTGATTCTGAGAAGATTTCTCTGCCCATTGACCATTGCTTGCAAGCCAAGGGTGATGATGTCAGGGCAAAAGTAATCATGACTGTGCATGGAAACTCACATCATACACAAACCCACACACATGCTACACACTCACAAACACATACTTCCATTCCTGTGAACAAACCCAAGAGACCAGCTCTGGGTGTAGAGCAAGAACTGTATCACAGATGTTGTGAAAGTGTTTGGCACTTTGCTCGCCATAGCTGAGGCAATAAATCTGATGTTGTGGTCTGAATTTGGAATGGTGAGATTTAAAAGATTCTTCCCCATTTGTGCTTTTAAATTGTGCGTGGGTCCGAGAGTCGCTTGAGAAACGCTGTTTCTGTAATGAGCCAATTCATCTGGACCTGCAAGAATGACTGGCTCTGATGATTCTTTTCATAACCTTGTTCTTTGAAGCTTTCTGCGGCTAATTCTGAAGGTTAAAAATAGATCCGTCTGAGCCATCACCTTGTTTAGTTAGCATTTGCGAGGAGTCAAGGATCTGACACTCCTGATAATTCCTTCTCTGTCCAGAACAAGTCTTTTTAGCTCTCTAAACACCACATTGAACCTCTGAATTGAGTTTACAGGTGTGGCTGTTTGTTCTGATTTCTATATCAATGCGTGTACTTTCATGCCCTCTGATGGCTTTTTAAAGCTAGAGTGATTTAAAACCCAGAGAACGAATCAACGTCAGCAGATGTCGCCCCCCAGGCCAACATGAAGCCAATCAATGTCTTCACATCACCATCATTATTTATTATCTATTCAGCCAAGTGTGAAGCACATTGTTTATCCCTGCTTATTGTTTAATGTTGAATTAGTCTGTGAAGACAAATCTCCTTTATTCTGTCAGTTTTACTCTAGTATCGCAAAAACATTATGAGTAGAATTTTTCAGGATTGCCATTGACTACGACAAGGATGCGTTTGATACAGAAACGACTATTTATTTTCAAAAATAAGTTTAAGGAATCCAGTGATACATGTAAATAAACAATAATCAGATTAAAGTGCCAAATATCAGTTATACAAAAAAAGGAATCTGTACAAAAGGAGGAATTACATGATTGAAGGTGTCTTTGGTGAGAAGAAATGTCTGCTCGACTGACTTTGGTTTGAGAGCTTTGCTGGGCTCTCAGTAACTGCATAGGTCTGAAGAATCTGCCTTCATCAACAACAATATCTAGAAAAATCATTGTTTACAAAAATAATCATTCGGAATGGAGCAGTGCAGACTAAAATCACAGATCTCGCTCTAGCTGTTCTCTTTGGTGTCTGCGCTGGTTTTGCTTATTTGTTCTTTCTCAAACAAATCAGTCAATTTGATTGTCTTAAATCCACGCTTCTGCTGAGTTCCGTGACTTCCTATCCGGGTTCTCCATTCCTTTGTATCAGTCACACTTTAAGGCATCATGGCTGTAGGCTATGGAAGTATGCCTTTTCAGGAAACTCTTTGGTCAGGCCTAATCCATCTTTGGTGCGTTAAGCCATACAGAGGTCCACGGCGCTTGCAAAGAGTCTCTGTGGCCTTGGAATGACAATGTTATTGGCTTGTGTCACTAGGTTTTATAGCGTCCCCACTGATGAAAGCAAATGCCTTCACTTTATCTTGGCTGGCTTGAGCTCCTTGACCTGCATGTGTAATGTTTTGTGGA
Source organism: Danio albolineatus (assembly GCA_903798035.1). Classification (NCBI taxonomy): domain Eukaryota; kingdom Metazoa; phylum Chordata; class Actinopteri; order Cypriniformes; family Danionidae; genus Danio; species Danio albolineatus. The sequence goes on from CAIGQQ010037872.1 coordinate 3,392,026, forward strand.
CGGCAAGAGTTCTGGACTGACAGAAACCTTTTCCACACTCTTGGCATTTAAATGGCTTCTCTTTGGAATGGATGTACCTTCAGAGAACAAAAGAGAGCGAGAATAGTTGTGGTTTGTTAATGGATGTAGGCATGTTTACAACTTAAACAACACAGAGTTTTAAAGTCGTCTGAGCACTTTTCTGGGATTAAATATCCTACGCTTGAGTATGCTGCCAAAAATGCAAACTATTGAAATGACTGTGATATTAAATTGAAGCTAGTGCAATAGTCAGCTGCCTTTGTCATGACAAATCTCCGGGCCTGTGAATGTTAATTAAATCACTAGCATGATGATTATCTAGTGAGGAAGAAAGCCAAGATCGTTACTGAAGAATTGACGGAGGCTGTTCAGCATGTCTCAACTAATTTAAACCACTCATTATCAAATGTCATAAATCACCAAAACAGGTGGGGTTTGAGAAAAATAAAAGCTAATTTGTTTATCTGCATCGGCAGCGCACTGAATGTATTTATTATTTTCAAAACGGAAAGATGGGAGGGAATTGCCTAGCGCAGTAATGCATGATGAGGTCATAATTGGAACATGACCTGCAGGTAGTTGCAAGTTTGCGGGTGGGCAGGAGTTTACGTTACTGTATGCCCTAATAGGCAGGTATGAGCAGGAATGTATTTCAATATCAGCTCGTAAATCATCTGATAATCTCATTCTTACCTGTGGTCTCTCAGGTGGTCCTGCCTCCTGAAGGCCTTATGACAGATGTCACAAGTGTACGGCCGCTCATCTGTGTGTGTGCGCTCGTGGATCAACAGGTTGTAAGACTTGGTGAAGTGTCGGCCGCAGAACTTGCACACAAACTCCTTTTTCGTCTTGGATGGGAGTCGTCCACGGCTGGGTTTTCTTTCGGGCGAGGAGAGCTTGGCCACATCCAGCAGGCAGCCTAACGAGGGTGAGCGCACATGACCGTTGTTAGTGCTCAGATCTTCTGCCTTTAGGGCGTCGTCCTGCGTGGCGGCTGCCGCCAGGTTGGCAAAGTCAAAACGGGGTTTGCTTTTGCTGGAGGCTCCAGAACCAGGCCCAGAGGATTCCTGCTTGGCGGGTTGGACAAGATGGGGGAACAGAGGGATTGAGGGAAGAGGGAAGCGGGCATCCACCAGGCCAGGCAGTTTGGAAAAGGTGCACCGTGGCAAAGTGAATGGTGGGTAACCCAGAGTCCACTGGTGCAGATGGACGGCGTGCAAGGCACTGAAACTGTAGATGCTGGGCATGTGGTCGGCAGGCAAATGCAGCCCGTTGGAGGTCTGAAGGAAGGAATAGTTTGCCAGCTGCAGAGAAGGGTGAAGAGGCACAGGTGCTGGGAGCGTCTTACTACCCATGACTGATTCCAAAAAAGATTCTGTAGGAGACACAAACAGAAAGAACATTAGTACACTATTAAAATATTCATTCCTAGAAAGGGAGTTGGGAGTTTATGGCGATTGAAAAGAAGAATCCTTTTAGGCTCCTAGAGAAACTTTTTATGAATGAAAAAAAATATACATATATATATATTTTTTTTATAACCTGAAGAATCTAACTTTTTGTGTAATGGAAGAGAAAGGCTTCTTTTGAATGCCTATAAAAAGATTTTAAAGATGTGTAAATGCAACTTCACAGTGTTTAAAAAAAATAAAAAACCTGCACAAATCCATTGAGATTACACCTTGTTTGCATTTTTCACTATAGCCCTATATTATACGTTACTTGGAAACATTTTGTTTTAGGTCCTTACAGGCTGAAGGGACTTCCCTTAAAAGAAAAAGAATAAAAACATGCACACACTACAGTCAAGACATAAACTGCACTTGTCAAGCGAGGCACCTTGTCTGACTTATTAAAAGAGCAACTCCAACGTGAGCAAAAAGCAATGCTCAAGCCTGCCAGATGAGTGTGTGTGTGTGTGTGTGTGTGCTCATGTACATTTTGGCGTAGGCGTCTTCTGCATGCCGAAAATATGCCTATGGCCATGAAGACGAAAGACAGCAGGTGACATACCTGCCTCAACTGTTTAATCAGGTTGGATGAGAACAGACACAAAGCACAATAACTCCTCTTTGTCTCATCAGGAGCTACAAGCATACACACACTCATACAAACAGGCTTGGTGTGTTTACAGTGTTACTCATATCGTCTGGAGGATTTTTTTTTTCACACAGTTTTATAAGTACCATGTGAAATGTAACAATGTGTCGTGTTATATTACTGTTAATACGAAACGATACCAAAGGGATGCCAGATATGGTTTTAGTTACAACGGATGAGGTCAAAGAGTTGTAAAATTTTTACAAAAAATTAAATCATAAACTCTTAAAAATAAATAATCCTTCAATAAACATTCATGGAACTTTTTCATTCTACAGAAGGCTTTTGAAATGGGGAGGAAAGATTTAAAAATTGTTATTTAGGCCTATTTTTATCACATTTAAAAATAACCTTATTTTATTTTCTTGTGTGTATTACACTTTAGAAATATAATAAACCTTTTCACTATATAAGAACACTTTGTGCAGTTTAAATGTTAAATCAATGGATGTTTGTTCTTCAGGGAACTATACCAATTTCAAAAAGAACTTTAATTTTTAGGAATGCATGTGTCATGTTTCATATAGGATCAAAGTCACATCACTAGACTTTTGTTCAGCTAGATGACGCTTAATTTGTGTATTTCTGTCTTCAATATATTCAGGATGCGGAATGAGTCTGATCTGTGGTAAATAAAAAGTGAAATAGCCCTAATTAGTCTTTCTGAAGCTCAAAGCTCCCCCGGGGATTTGGACGCTCTGATCATGGCGCAGAAGTAATTGACTTTTACTTACGGGGGTCATTAGAGGAGATCAGGACTCGCTCTCGAAACAGGCTCGTACCCTTAACCCTTTGAAGTCCACATACCTTCAAAACGAGTGCCGGACGGGAATGTGTTACTTCGACTATCTGCTTAACCGTTGAATCTAACGCCGTTTGAAAGTTTTTGGGGAAAAGTCCTTTCTGAATTGTGGGATTTCACAAGTGCTTGGACATTTTTCCGGGACATTGTTGGCTAATTAGTCGGATTTGCGCACTGTGTCTGGATAAATCTCACAGATTTTGTCCCCCACGCCAGGCACAATCAGTGTTGTGGGGCTAAAGACGTCTATCCCAGACAAGGTGGTGAAAGAGTCTCAAAAATCACACCACAATTTGCTGAGTTCAGGGTCGGCTACCCCATCCACCTTGGGATATAGATCTCAGTAACAGGATCCCCCCAAACCCTTGTGAAATATTTTTGTCTTAAAATATGTATCAATATAAATTCTAGTTTGTCATCCCACATTTAAAAAAACATGCCCATGCTTCTGCAAAATCCAAACACTCATCAACGTGCAAATACTTCAGAATATTTTGTGAGAAAGCATGGCAAGTGTCTACTGTTTGCGCCCTCCTTGTGGCCTCTGTCTACCAGTAAACCTTATCAATAACTGTGATTGGTCAGCTTTCATCAGAAGCACTATGAGCGCGCCGAGACCTCCGGTGTTTTATCTTTGGATAGGTGTGAATGTGCGCCTGTCGCGCGTGCAGAGATCAGAGAAATCACGACGTGTATTACAGGAATTAATCACGGTCTCGAGGTTCATGCGTTAACGACGGGCCTTTGGTCAATTGTGCAACGATTATCAAGTAAGTGTATGTTTTCTTTTTTTCCGCGCAGCCCCCTGAGAGGATGTGATCACTTAACCCTGGGGAGAGGGAAACACACCATTCATTAAGCACCGTCAAACTGTTGACTAAATATACAAATATTTTTAAGTATTGTGGAGAAGGCCTAGCAATTTATGTTTGTAGATTGATTTAAAATGCTTTTGCCTGTAGTAATTCCCAAGGAATTGAAAATGTGATATTTAAAGAGGGAAATAGTGGGCTCTGCATATTAGGTCAGATTTAGAGTGATGCACTTTGTATAGTCAAATATATACTTTATAATTTATTATAAGAAATATGCATTGACATTTACCTAAGGACAAAAAAAAACATATATCAAATTTAAACACCCTTTAAATGCATCATGGAAATTCGTTAAATTTGTTTTCTCTATTACCCCTCTCAAAATGTAAAACAGTAAACAGAGAACTAATCAATGTTTTGATTATAGTCATCTCGGACAGTTGGCATTGTAACAATTTTGTTTTTCATATTGATAAATTCAGCTAAATCTTTCTAATATTAAAAGGTATCTCGGACAGATGTAAAATAAGCTTGAGATATATAAACCTTACATTAAAAAGAAGCGACGTTTCGTTCCCTTAATTCATTTTTTCAAAAATATTAATTGTCGCTACATATTTTTATTTTGTTTAATCTGCAAAGCATATAATGTTTACGAAAAGCGGTTAAGAAGAACCGATACAAACGAATAACTGTTAATTTTAACAACGAGCATCACTGTAAACTGTAGAGGACCATTCAAAGCACACACCAATAAGGACTTCGAGATCACCGACCGCAGGGCCATGCATGGTTAATAAAAAAGAAAGCTTTTTAAGAGATGCATTTACAAATTGCTTGAACGAATTTGTTAAAGTTTTTAAACGAAAAACACCGAATGACATTAAAACGGCTTCTCTGTTTTCCACAGACTACATTAAAAAATCTCACATAAGTCAATCCTAGCTTTGCCTGTTTAACATATAAGTAGTGAAAACAAATTATTTAATTCCTGAAACATATTTTTTTTTCAATGTGTTGACACCAATTACAAGAGCTGTGGAATTCGCATCCCACCTGTTGGTGACTGACCCGTTCACCATCATCAAGACTATCATTCGCACATTAGCTACTTTCTTTCTTTACGCAATCTAGTTAAATCGACTGCTCCAAATATTTTTGCCGACACAATTTTTACTAACGCTGCTCGTCATAATTTAAAAGCAATTTATCGCTTGATTTATTCTTAAGAGCACTTGAACGTTGCACTTTTGTTGTTCACGCCTACTGCAGGAAATACACAGATATGTCTTACATTAGAAGTGAAAGCTTGTCTAAAAATATTCCATAAAAAGCCATAAAATATTTACCAGCTGTTGGTGAAGCGGGACGATCCAAAAATAAGAGGATTTACAGTCACTTAATCTTCCCGCGGCGTTTCAAAAGTTAGTGCAAAACTCTTCTGCGGATCGGAGAAATGTTCGTCTTCCTCAGCATGTTCTCGCAGCAGAGAAACGGGAAAACTCTGAAGTTCGCACAGCTGTGGTCCAGCGGTTGTGCGCTGTGAGTATTTGGTTACTCGGGAGAGAAACTCTCTCTCTCACTCTCTTACTCTAGCTCTGTCTTGTGGTCCCAAAGTCAAACCGCCTCTTTATTGTAACCCAACCCGCGACGTCACACAGGCAAACCCCCAGCATGCTGAAGTGAAGTTTCCTCCACTGGTACAGCAGCGCTCGACGCTAGAGGACCCAACACAGCCTGCATGTCAGACCACTGAGCTCCACTGCAACTTTTCAAACTTTTTCGTTGGCATTAATGTTTGCAGTTCGTCTTCTTTGCACACTGCTTAGAAATGTATAGAACTCGAAAATAAATAATAATAATAATAATAATAATAATAATAATAATAATAATAATCATCATCATCATTATTATCGCATTTTATATTAAATTCCATTTAGCAATAATGTGGTTTTGTAGGCTACCGTTTATACACTGTTATTATTATAATAGTATTTTTGTTGTTGTTGTATAACACCAAGCAATTGAAAAGAATTGATATTGCAAAATAATACAAAAGCATTGAATTAAAATAATGTCATTACATTAACTGAGCGATGCAACATGAAGCAGAAAGTGGAAGAATTTTTGTTTAAAACGAGCTTCTGTGCGAAGTGGGGGCGGCAACAAATCAAGCCTCACTTTGTATTAATTAAGGTAAATATACAACTGTCACCTTTAACTTGGGCTCTCCGCAAGAAAGAAATGAGAGACTAGTTTTTAACGTCCCAAAACCATTAGTCAATTTGTCACCCCGACCCCAGTGAAGACAGATTAAGAGCGCGGGCTTCATTTTCGCCACGGAGGAAAGGTGAATTCGAGAAGTTCGAGCATTTCTCTTTGATACAAACTGAAAGGGGGTGGAAATTCTTGGTATAAACTTTTCCTCTTGGGGTCAAACACACCTAGGTTAGTGTAAACTGTGAAGGTGAAAAATTCACGTAATCTCGCAGTTGTGTATATAAGAAAGAAAGAAAAGTTAGTTCAATTTAAAATGAAAATAGAAAATGACAAATGATCAAAATGGTATGCGTTCTTTGGTTTCAACAAGTAGATTTACATGTACTGAGCGAGTGTATACCCCTTAAGACTGAAAATATTAAAATGTTCATATGTTTTTTTTAAGCAAAGAATAGGCTACATGTCCAATTGTTCTTTTTTAACTTGGGAAATCTGCTATGACGTCACGTCACATGAATTCTTATGAGATGCAGGTTCCTTCGTGAGAGACACAGGGACACTGATCTGTGGATCAGGACGCGGGTGCGCGTCTGTTACTCGCTCAAAACGCGCCACCTGGTGGCAAGAGCGCGTAAAATGCTACTATATTGCTACTACAGAGGCGTTCAGCTCTACTCCTAGAAAACTACATTCGTGCAGAATTTAGCACACGTCATGTTTTCATACAACTTACTACCGGTAATTTTCAAGTGAGCCATACATTTTGTTTAGCTGGTTCAGAATGTGTTTGCTGCAGGCTGCAGGCTATGTGCATTTGGCAGCCCTGATATTCTGATTCATTCTTTTGACGCGTGTTTAAAAAGTCTGATGAATGAAAAACTACTGTAGGCTAAGTACAAATTCAGACCATAAGGCTCTGTAATGAGAGTGTGTATTCAAGTGTGAGATGTTTGGAAGGTTTTGTTTTAAACTTAGATGTTTGATTAGAAGTCTCATACGAGGGATGGAATTGTTGCTTTTTATCTGATTTCAAATGCATAAACTATCATTTTACCGATGATCTACGTAGAGACAGTAAAAGCGCAGAGTGCAGAGGCCCGTGCAGTTTATTCCGGCTGAATTTGCTCTGTTGATTTTATGAGAAAGTTCTGGCTGTCTGTGAGTCCATGTTGCATCACTGAGCACAGCGCAATATCCCTGACCTCAGGAAATTAATCAGCAAACCCTGCCACGGAAGCCGTGCGCCCACTCCTCGGCTGCATATAATAAAAAACAGCAGCGAGACATCATTTACATTTTTGGAGGGAAAAAGAAAACAAACTGTAAAGAATAGATTTGGTGCGAGCGCGAGTTGCGCATGTTTGAAGCGCGACTCACACACACAATGCGCTCTGCACATGCACAAGAACGCACACGCGGCTGCCTGGAGATAAAAAGAACTGTTTACAGCTCACTTACATATTTCATCACGTCTATTTACATCACTTTCGCTAATCTAAACACTTCAGCCACTGAAAGTTTAACATTTCAAAGTCTGTGAAGTCAGAGAGCTGCTCTCAAATTCTGAACTACTGACGGCTGTCTAAATACAAGCCCCTGCCTGCGTCCATCATGCTTTTTAAGAGCCCCGATATGCACGTCACGTTAATATATTTTTCTAAGACAAAATTAAATTGCGCTACAAGTTAAAAAAGCATGGGTGTCACAATTTCCATTCAGGTTTACATAATGTTTTACTAAAGATTAGTCCGCCAATCGCGTGGATAAAAAAATTAAACAAACTGCTTGAACTTTCCACTCTATATCGCCTTATGTGGTTGAAAACAAAATTGCATTGTCATTTACATAGTTCTATCACTTTTATGTCATATGTGCATCGAATTCGGCACATGTGCGTATGAATTCTGTAGTTTGCGAAACTTCATGGTTGCATGTCACATTGTAGATGTTTGTTACAACCTATCAGAGTTTGAGAGACATGTATTGCAGGTGTTACTGCAATTTATCAGACTCAACTCCACTGAAAATACCTCCAGTGTCAGGTGTTTGTTACAATGTATCGACTCCAGTGACAATACAAAACTTTTTCAACCAATCGTCTCACTAAGTAAGGTTATGTGTTCATGTGTTCTGTATGCTCTTTTGTTTGGCAAGGGGTCTACCATTTTTACTTCCGAATTTGCATGTTTCCTATTTCTTTGTAAGTAAATTATTTTTTTCAGTAGCATAGTGTCTGGCTGCAGACCTGCACATGCAAGCTGAGGTGCGGGGTTAGGTGTACACATTAAAAGCATGCGGTTTAAAATGGAACAACTAAATTGTAATCGATGCAATGTAGTTGCAAATCTTGTATTTGCTATTTTTGTGCACGATGTTGGCCCAATGGATGCAAAATTATTGCTATTTTATTGCGAAATTCTACCCGACAGCTCAAAATATAGTAAGCATACAGGTAAATTAGGCTTAGAGTAAATCAGTTCAGTTTACAATATGAATCTGTAGGCCTACACACTAATTATTTAATTGATCTAATTTAATTGATTTAATTAAGCTCTTTAACCAAACTGCAGTCAACCTAGCAGTGTTCCTTAAAATAAGTGTTTTAAATAGTTTAACTATTAGTTTTTACTGAAGTCATTTCCAGTGGCTTTCTTCACTAATGCTTTTGCTACACAGCAAAAATTCCAGTGTTAACTATACAGTGTGATTTTTTTTGGTGTTGTTCAGTGTTAAAACCAGGGTATATTTTAATCCATGAGTGTGAAAGAGCGTATATTGAAGAGTTTTTTTAATTTTTCAGTGTTAAACTTTTAACTCAATATGCAGTGTATTTCCCACTAGTGATGGGAAGTCCAGTTTTTTTACTCAAACCAGTTCTTTCGGCCAAACAGTGATCAAACCAGTATGTTTTACTTAAACTGGAAACATGTCTTGTTGCATTTTAAAATGTAAAGAACTGAATGTAGTGAAATTATTTCTGAAAAGATTAATGAACATTTAATAAATTAAAAATATTTTTTAACATATTTGATCAGTGTTATCTGTCACACACACCAATTGATAATATAGGAAAAAAAGTTATATATTAACACTTTGAATGGTAACACACACTCCAGTTCGATGTAAGAATGAACTCTGTGAGTAATGCACAAACTTCACACTTTAATAAGTGTTATTTTAACTCCAAAATGGAGGGAGTCATATGTACACCCAAGGAGTGTTAAGTTAAACCCAAATTGAGTTAAATGTACACTGTTTTTTTTTTTTGCTGTGTAGTAAGCAAAAATAAATATGAATCCGAATATAAATTATCTAAATGTACTTCTACAGTAACAGACCCTAACCCTAACCCTTAAAAAATAATGTGTTTGTTTAATTGTGCTAAGATTGCTTAATATATAGTCATTTCACTAATGCTTTCCCATCTGCCTATAGTAAGTCACAAATCATCAGTACATTTCTATGGTGCCATTTTAAAATTTGTATTTCTGTTTAATTATGCTCCGATTTTCTTTCTCTTTATAATAATTTCTAGTGTCAATGTCTTTCAGTAGTTCAGTATTTTTTTTTTTTACCTGGCGTGCTTGCATGCCACAAATAAGATACGAATCTGAACACAAATTATGTAAATTTACCACCTCCTTAACATAACGTAGTACATTTAAAATGTTTTATACATGTTTAGCTGTGGTCTGACTATTTTGTCCTTCATAGTAGTTTATAGTGTGTTTTTTTCATTAATGCTTTTACCAGACTGCCTAGAATGCAAAAAAAAAAATTAGGAAGAAACCTATGCATTTGCTTATAATAAAAGCAATCACAGCTGTTCATATATTAGTAAAAGCGAGCCGGAGAGATGTATAGGGCTGGGTTGTGAGTCAGCTGGATGGAATGGGGCTTGGTGCTTCTCAGGGAGGTAATCCAGCACGGCTTTACATTCAAACTGAAACCGCAAAGCCATAACGATGCCCCTTTAGGTCACTTATTCCCTCTACAAAAACAACAGGCTTTTAATGGCTAATGAAGAACAGAGGTGTAGCTTCTCTGAACCTCTCGTGGTTACGTGAAACTGCTGTGTTTTGAGCTCAGATGGCTTTGGAGGTGATTGGGATAATTGAAAGAGTTTAGAGGTGCTTCTAATACTTTATGGGTAAAAGGCTGTGTTTAGACTTAGGAAGGATCATCTTTTGACAGACCTCTCGGTGACACACGCCGGATGGTATTTATGGAGGAAATGATTATGCGTTTATAGGAAGCGTTACAGCTGCTGCTGATGATGATGTTTGCAATGAATATGCACAGGTTTAGTGCGCAAATCCTAGATGAATACGGATCAGATGTTTGTTAATGGACTTACGCTGTGTAAAGTCCACACGCTCCTTAAGAACACGTCAACCACTTTCCTGAAGGGGGTGTGAACAGAAGGCACTCGGGTTGACCCGTTTCTACGGTATCTGCGTTTACTAAGTCTTCACTAAATAATTACAAACATACACCCTGTGGTCGAATTTATGAGCCCTATGCTCTCATCCTAATCCCGTCCTATTGAGTTTCATACCCCTGAGTGAAAGCCAACATTAGAACATCGATTAAGCATGAACAAAGTCATGGAGTGTTTTAATGTGATTACGTTGCATAATGTCTGTAGCCTCCTTTCCACAGAAGGAGTTGTTTGAGTGGACATAAATATCAGAAGAAAATGCAGTTATTTTGGTACTGCAATCTCACGTTTTATGGAGTCTGTTTTATTAGAGTGTGTTTCAAGTCTCTTTATGTTGACGAATGTTAGCCAACAATTTTCAATTTCAGCCACTAATTGCATAATTAAATCCCTCAGTCCAAAGTTTCACTCTGCAAGAGCTGCAGGCACTCATCTATGACTAGTATTGTTTGTGTGTGTATTGCTTTAACAGAAATTGGTTTTATTGACATTATTGAATGTTCCAGATTTATGTAAGAAACCAAAAAGTGGAAATGTTAGAGTGTTTTCCTCAAAATTGGCTTACGTAGTATTGTTTTCTCCTGCTATGGATGTCAAAGTGGCAACCTCTAACATTCTTGTAAGTATTTTCATTTTTTTTTCAACTGAAAAAGGAAACTCACAAATATTTCAAATCACTTGAGGCTCAGAAAATACTATCCCTTTAGTTTTTCATTCATTCATTCATTCATTCATTCATTCATTCATTATCTTTTCGACTTAGTCCCTTTATTAATCTGGGGTCGCCACTGCGGAACGAACCGCCAACTTATCCAGCATTTGTTTTTTACACAGCGGATGCCCTTCCAGCTGCAACCCATCTCTGGGAAACATCCATACACACTCATACACTATGGACAGTTTAGCCTACCCAATTCACCTATACCACACGTGTCTTTGGACTTGTGGGGGAAACCGGAGCACCCGGAGGAAACCCACGCAACCACGGGAAGAACATGCAAACTCCACACAGAAATGCCAGTTGACCCAGCCGAGGCTCGAACCAGCAACCTTCTTGCTGTGAGGCGATTGTGCTACTCACTACGCCACCATGGCCCCCGTTCATGCATTACACTAAGTTTAAAACTAATGGATGAATGTAATGGTGCTGTGTGATTTCTACATGAGGATATTTGTCATGGTGACCAAAGCAAAGAGCCTATCTGGGTTTTTCTCCAGGCCGGTTGAATCATTCCCCTATACTCAACAAGTCTGTTCTTCATTTCTGCTGTAGTATGTCAACATCCCTGTCTCGCTTGCTTTCTATTTCACCCTCTATCTGTACTGACCATGTAAAGAACAGGAAAAACATCAGTTGGAGCATTTGACCTTTTCAAAAAATATCCGCAGCACTTCATGAAAACAAATTCTCTTCGACTGAGGTCTCTTTCCCTTATGTCCAGCCATGAAAGAGTGCGAGAGAGGGAGGGATAACGAGAGGGAGCTCGAAGGATAGATGTGTAACACCCCTCAGTCGCTCTTCTGACCCCTGTATGGCCAGTGATAAATGTTTTTATCACGGCTGAGCAGAAGTGTCAGCACGGGTCAAGCTCTGTGTGAGCTGAGGGAATGTTCTGCGCCAGAGAACGAGTATGGCTGAATGCAAAACATTTCAATAAAGCCATAAAATAACAGTGTTATCAGATCTTAGGCAAACCAGAGGGGAGGAACGAAGCAGCGCATTGATAAATTAAACAGCTGATGCTTTCAACGAAGCACTCCCAGTCTCAGATTTATGCAAATGATGTTCATAAATGTTTCGTAAAACGTCACGTTTCAAGAGCACATACTTTTGGCCCACATTCAGCCGCACAAATCAAGTTTAATCATAATGATCCAAATGTGTGTGGCTTAGATTTGAGGCAGAAGGCATGTTGTAGCTGAAAAATGGTACATACAGTTGAAGTCAGAATTATTTGCCCCCCTGAATTATTAACCCCCTTGTTTATTTTTTCTTCAATTTCTGTTTAACAGAGAGAAGATTTTTCTTCAACACATTTCTAATCATAATAGTTTTAATAAATCGTTTCTAATCACTGATTTATTTTATCTTTGCCATAATGACAATAAATAATATCTTACTAGATATCTTTCAAGATACTTCTATGCAGCTCAAAGTGACATTTAAAGGCTTAACTAGGCTAATTAGGCAGGTTAGGGTAATTAGACAAGTTATTGTATAACAGTGTTCTGTAGACTATTGAAAAAAATTGCTTAAGGGGGTTAATCATTTTGACCTCAAAGTGGTTCTCAAAAAATTAAAAACTGCTTTTATTCAAGATGAAATAAAACAAATAAAACTTTCTCCAGAAGAATAAATATTATCAGACATACTGTGAAAATTTCCTTGCTCTGTTAAACACCATTTGGGAAATATTTAAAAAAGAAACGGGGGGCAATAAATCTGACTTTAGCTGTATATGAATTTTGTGATTGATTTTAGTTGACTCAACTTAAAGTTTTATGGCAACAAACTTGACAAAGTTGGCTAAAATTAAATTGAGTCAAGTGCAGTCATTGGGTTGAAAGTTGAGTCAACTGAAAAAATCTCTGCAGCAAGTTGCCTTACAATCTTGAGTTTTGAGTCAACTTTTTTACAGTGTGTGAACAAGACTTCATTCACTGTCATCTGTACAGTTTCTAAATCTCTGTTCACACAGAAGACAATAACTGTAATGATTATGGCTAATAAATTTTTTATCATTTTTTTCTCACTGCACACCTGTAGCAACTCGGGGAAAAATATTGTTGGAATTACTTTTTAAAAAAAATCTCAGCTGATGAACAATAAAATAGACAATAAGAATGTACTACACCAGATTTTGAAGAGAGTGAACATTTAAAGGGGACAATTACTTTGCAAAATTGAATTAAGTGTTCAATCTCACAGAAAACCTTCATGTAAACACCTAATAAAAACTTTATCTGAATTAAATTTCAGTAAGTTTGTAAGGGTATTATGGACCTTTTCTAATCCAAAAGAGAGGACTTGTAAACACTTTATCAGACTGAGAGCCGAAACTGCAATGTAATGTGCTTGTGCAAAGATGCATGTAATGATCTGTTGTTTTTGTAAAAGTGTCACTCATGACTGTCATGTTATTCTAAAATTCTCCTTTCGCTTGTGAAGTTGAGCAGCACAAACTCCCATCAATCCTCTCAGTCACAGACAGCTTATTTTGGCCACGGTAATGGGTGATTTTACAGTTTGATACTGTATATATATTAGCACCATGGCAAAAGCATCATGTGCTCTTCCTCTCCCAATTAGTACCTGAAAGAGATGCATATTAGATGTGCTCTTTAAAACAAAGAATATAAGTTATGGCAGAAATCCAAAATCCTTGGATAAAGGCAGTCCTTGGCTATCTGTAATCACGTTTCACACTGCTCATCGAATAATTCCTTAACAGACATGTCACACAGTACATTCCTAAACTCCCAGTTAACATTCTTATATTTACAGTGTCAATGTACTGTAGCTGATCTTTACATTTTAAAAATGCGAGACAGCCCTCAGGATTTCTTTTTAAAACACTACATAGAGCATGAGTGTATCTGAACACAGCCACTGAATGGTTGAAGCCCATGTGCAAGGTGTTTCAAAAGATGCGAGCATGCACAAGTCAAGCACGTGTTTACATTACTGAGCCCTCCACATCTAGCCAATTATGTAAAGTGACGTCACGTGGGTATTTATCCAAGCTTCACAAGATGTACAAAGGCAAGAAAACAAACATAAACATACGAATGAATGAATGCATGAATGAATGAATTAGTCACTCCAGTTTACACACTTTCCTTCATTTAGTATTTTTTTTGTTTACTTCTGTTTAAAAGTCGCACACTTCCCATGACTGACATGACATGACCTCGCTGCTCAGTTTTTGATCAAATTTCAGGAAAAAACTAGAGTGTTGACATGTATGGACAAGGCCTGTGTTGACACTTTAACAGAATTATTAGATTATTAGTGGCATAAATTAACCTTGAAATGACAATAATATAGTTTATCGCAGTTATTTCTGGAGCAGTGTATTGGCTAAACAGAAATTGACAGTGACAAACCTAGTGTGGATGCTACAATTATTGTTATTAGTACAAATGGGCTTTAATCCAGGGCGTTGTGTCAGAGGGCAGTGAGAAATGAACACATATTTGTGTATCAGTGTATATGAAGGTCATTTTACAACTTCTGTTCTGCCCACCCACAGAGCCTCACGAGATTTCTGGTTTCTATTTCCACACTGAGAGAAAGTGCGCCTCTATATAGACTCTGAATCTCGAAATAGGTTGGTAGATCTGGTGGGACCGTCCACTTTAGAGCGCCAAGAATATGTGTATATGTGTGTGTTTGTGTGCATACAGGCTTTACTTTAGACCGTCGGGGAGCTGTTGACGAGCCTTTCAGCTGTGCTTGGGAAAACATAGCAAATCCACTGCTCTCACCCCAGAGTCCCACAATCCAGAATGTTTTGCCAGACTAAGGGTTTATAGGTACCGATCGGCTCACTCTTTAATCTGCTGATGATTTAAGATCTGCCGATGGACGCTCCACCACTCTGTGAGTCCAAGCCACTGATGGCAGGGCGATAAAAGCGGCTGCGAAAGTTAAACAAAGCGGGCAACAATAACACGAACATTAGAGTAAAGGTTCACAAATTTGTATAATTAAAATTAGTCCTACCTTTTTAGGAGCAGCTTGAGGACTTGATGTTTTCCAGATGTCACGACTTCAAAACGCTAGCATTTGCATCTTCAGTCAGGAGCGAAACACTTCAAACTTGACCTGTTTGACTGAGACATGTTTTAAGTTGTGTAAAAGATGATTTTTACAGTATTCGGCCTTTGACCTTCTAAAGATGTGAGGTCTGGTTTAAAGCTGTCAGGGTCATTTTGGTAACAGCAGGATTTTGCTGTTTGGTGCTTCATAGTGCTGTAAACACGGAGCGAGATCTGATGAGACCCAGTACTCTCTCAGCACATTTGATTTAGCTATGAGGTTTGGCTGCGGCGTTTCAGCAGATTTGTTTCTGCACTTAATATTATTTTCGTTCTGATATTATGACAGTGTAATTGCTTCTAAAATTCCCTGCTGTGGGTGAGACCAGGAATAGCCGTCCAATGTCTTTTTATAACAAACGGAATGATTTCAACATCTCCATGGCACACGGAAAACCGTTAACAGGTTGGTTAATATTACATTGCCCGTTGTTCACAATTAATAGTAAGAATATGTGGGCTAAATGAAATTTCTGTCAGCATTCATTCAAATTCCATTTTCTCTTTTGTATATTATATTAGACAACATTTTGTGTTATTTATTTATTTTGTGTGTGTGTGTGTGTGTGTGTGTGTGTGTGAAGGGGTGAAGGGGGTCAAGGTTATCAAAAATCTACATTCTTCGAAATGCTATATTTCCTAGAAATAGAGGCTATGTTCACGTTTTTTTAGTAATAAGGGAAAAAGTACATTTAGTCCTGGTCTGCTTAACATTCACACTGTCATTTTTAAGAACAAACTTAACAGCACTAAAAAAGTATTGACACATTTTTCAGGGCTCTAGGGTGAGAGTAAACAATCATACTTGGTCAGTTTTTTGCTGACCAAGTGACCCAATTGCCTTTTTTTTTTTTTTTTTTGTGGCACAGATCGTATATGTCTCTTATATGTATAGTACTGTATGTGTCTTAAAAACATAGGTTATACAGATCTTGTTCATATTGTATGTTGAAATGTATCTGATATGAATAAGATATGTGCCTTTGTGTAGATTTTATTTTATTTTCAGCTGTCAATGTGCATCATACTTTGCTGAAAACCGGTAGCGAAAGACATCAATGCTGATGCTGCTTTCTCAGAACAAAATCCAACATGAGTCTTAAAATTAAATCATATAAAAGGACAAAAACTTTTGTCACATAGCACAAGTTAGTGCATTTAATCGTATTATGAGAGAGTTTGGGTAGCAAAACAATGTAAAACTATTGCATAAATCACAAGAAACAAACTATTTTGGTCAAATTCTGCAGAAATTACACCACATGAACATGACATTAAAATGCTTACTGGTCAAAAAAGCTTGGACTAAAAGAAGATGGCCAAATGCGAACGTTTCTGTCATTAACTATAACAAATCATTTTGTCAAAAAAACATGTTTGGCATCAAGGAAATAACACAGTACTTCAG
Source organism: Danio albolineatus (assembly GCA_903798035.1). NCBI lineage: Eukaryota > Metazoa > Chordata > Actinopteri > Cypriniformes > Danionidae > Danio > Danio albolineatus. The sequence continues at coordinate 3,408,654 of CAIGQQ010037872.1, forward strand.
GGATGCTGTGTATAGATGGAAAAAAAAATCATCAGATTAAGATACGGGAATGGGGAAAAGATTGCTATTTTATTTTCATAACTGTCAGTTATCGCCTACACTATTTTTTTTTTGGTTCAGTGCATCTTCGCCGTGTATATGTGTGTAATGTAAATGCAGGCATTCAACACAAGCCACTTTAAAAATATAATCACAAAATGGGGAAAGACCATCAGGATGTGCAGTGTAAATGTAGCCGTAGTTACACCATTGTCAGTGCCCTCAAATGAAGCCCTGTTTTACAATGGAACATTCTAAACACCATTAACAATGCTGTGCAGGGCTAAAGGCACTTATATGAACATATAATGGAATTTTTCATCGCATGAGAGCTTTTTGAAGAATTTATAAAATGTGTAAATGAGTAGATAATGATGAGAATGTACCCTGGAATTACCCTGTTGCACATAAATAGTTCTGTCATTGTTAGGGTCACCTCTCATACCACTTTCTATATTTGGTTTGCTTAGATGTCTTTGGTCCAAGTTGTGTTCATATTTTTGGTAGATCAGTTAGTTTGGAAACAGGAAAAGGTCCATGTTTTGGGGGAAAAAAATGATAACTGCACTAACAGAGCAGACATACACACACACAGATTATTTTTTAAAATATCAAAGCAAACTTGCCATGTGTGAGCACAAAATTGCTTTTTACACTTGAAATTGTTAACCATGGTTCATCCTAAACCTCATGTAAAAGGAATCCTGGGTTATCTGTAAGCACGTTTCACACTGCTCTTACTATAACTGGGGTTAACAAATAATAAGTCAAGTCAAGCTGAGTTTTATTGTGATTTCACTACATAAAGTGGAACGAAATGTTGACTCGCAGGACCACGGTGCTACAAAAAATAAACAATCATACATTAGAAGGCAACACTAAACGTAACAGCTATTTTAAACCTATACATAAATAATACACTGGAGTGTAAATCTAATTGTAACTACAAACTATTGACATATGTTTCACACTGTACATTCCTTACCCCAGGTTATTGTTCACATGTTTGCAGTGTCAGAATGACAAAAACCCGGGGTTAAGCGCTTTGTGAAAAGCATAAAAATAACACCATGCTAGAATAGTTTTGTTGAGAGAAGAAAAATCTAATAAATTGCATCGGTGTGTAGTCACTTTTCATAATTTCATGCAGAAACAATGTATCTTTATTTATTTATCTCTTTATTCCATGACACAGTTTTAGAGAGCAAGTGCTAAATAAATTTGCTGCGGTTGGTTTGACGAGTGACCCCTCTCTCATTCCTTCAGATGTTGTGTTGAAGGCTGTTGGGATTAACAGACATGTGAAATACATGTTCATAGCTCACTGAATAGATTTGTCACAGATTTGTTTAAGTTCCGTTCAGAGTAGCGTATCTGTGAGCTCACGAAATGTGAGAATTCTCTTATGTACTATTGAAAACTCTCTCTTCCTCTTTGCTTTTATTTAGCAAAATGAACTACAACCACAAGGGACTTTTAAACTCCGAACATACGTTTTATTGAGACATTACAAACATCTCTCGCTCTCTCGTTTTCTCTTTTTCTTCCTCTTTTACTCTGTCAGGTTGGCAGTGTTTCAAAGTAACCTGAGAGCCATCGTTTTAAATTATGTTTTATTAAATCTGTGTTTGCATCAGTTGTACCGAGGCCCTTGTGAAATGACGAAAATGCTTCTCTGGAGGGTGTCTGAAATGGGAAATTACAGAATATCATGAGACCTCATTAGAAACGCACGTGCATGTGTTGGTGTGGGGATTCAAAGCAAATAGGATTGAATTTATCAGTAAATCAGAATCGGTGTTAAGAGAAATATCTGTATTATTTTGGTTTATGTTCATGTATTGCAGCACACAGAATTGAGGTATCAGCATCAGTATATGATGACTTGTACTTCTTCAGAGCTGCCATTAAATTCAGTTCACCAGCACCTAAATTATGTGATAAATACTACTGACAAATCATGTACACAAAGAAACTCACACTCTCACAGCATTCTCACTACTACTGGTCAAAATGAACATTTGTTTTAAATTAAGAAAGTCATGAAGGAAATTATATATCATTATTTTTCAGCATAAGACTTGGTATCACAGTTGCAGTTGTAATGATGATAATAATAATTGTGATAACTGAATTAAAAAAAAAGATCGTACAGTTGTTCTTCCATGTTTTATTTATGTTAAATGTTATTTCTGACAAGAATAAACAGATGATAATAATTGATAATATTTCCTAGGGATCTTTAAAAATGGTTGTGCTGTTAGTAAATTGTTGTGAAATGGGACCTATTATGCAGAAATCACTTTAATAGGGGGTTTAAACACAGTTGTGTGGCAACAGTGTGTGAATAAAGCTAGCCTCTAGTGGTAAAAATTACTTAATTATATTTTTTATTATCAAACTTGATAAAAAAAAAATAGTCTGCAGAAACACTTTCATTGACAGCTTCCCTTTGTACATCTCATTAGATAATCTCTCCCTCATTACCATAGACAGCCCTGAGTAAGAAGCAGTCGTCCGCCATTAGAGTTTTCACTTCTGAAGAAAATATCAGCAACTCAGAGGATTATAAATGTGGGGTTTTAGGATGCACAAATGAACACTGTCTCCGTAGACTGCCTTCTTCTGAGATGCTTTTGACATAGATAATAGCCCTTTTCACACAGTGATACCAATTAATATCCAGAAAATTACTGGAATGACTACCGGTAAATTCAAATATGTGCTGTTCACATAAGCAAGGATGTTCCAGCAGTTTTCCAGAAAGGAAAATAATACCAGTAAATTCTGACCAGAAATTAAACAGAAGTGAGCTCTAAACTGCCGCATTTGTATTAAACATGAAGGGGGTCAGTCTTTTTCTTGATGGTTTCACTTTTATCTAAAACTTTAGCATTCATGTAGATGCTTTTGTCCCAGAGACAGACCAAATAACTTGGAAAATATTAGAGAGTTTCCTTGGCTGTGTTTTGGAATATAGTCTCGCTGAAATGTCCACCCTGACAGTTTCATCGTCATTATCCTGCTAATATTGGACTGAAGCTGCTAATATTACTTTACAATGATGAAGGGAAGAGGGTCGAATAACTTCTGAGAGATTTCAACTGTTGTCTGGGCTTTCACTGCCTTTCTACACATCCCTTTCTTCATGTGTTTAATGCTTTTTACTTTTCATTTCATTTTATTATGCATAACCTAATTTGTAAACTAATTCCATTTGTTTTCCTTGTATATGGATTTCTTTTATTGTTACCAACATCCGGGGAAAATTTCAAGTCAATGGCACCTTTAGAAATATGTTTTCTGAGAAAAATGGTGACTTGTTCAATACTTATTTTTCCTAAAAATAAAACTGATTTCATAGGGCCCCAGGTTGCAATCCTCAATTTATGTAAGTGGATGCATACTTTGTAAATTGGTTTGTGAAAGGAGAAGAATTATAGAAAGCATGCATGCACGTCCTATAAACACACTCAATAACAGGAAAGATAGCAGTAAAGATATTTATCCTCAATAAGCTTTCATCTCTCTGAAGGTTTATATTGCCTAAGACAGACATGACCTCATGATTTACAAAGTTATGATGTTACTTCAACAGACCTCAGGCAGCAATTATTAGGTGTGTAAAATCGCTTTAATAGGTGCTTAGAAAAAATAAGACAAACCTAACAATCTCGCCATGAATAAATGACAGGAGCGCTGAGTTCTCACGGCACACTCTCCCATTTCCCCTTCAGTCCTTCCTTTTTCTCTGTTTTCTTTAGCTCTGACAGTTTAAAGTAATAAATACAAAATGCACAAGGGATAATATTTTCAGACAGAGCAACAGTTTGAGTGTGTATTCTGTTTCGTCTCTGCACGTGTTGGGTAAAACACATTTGTAACCCTGCTACCCATAATTATCTAATTGATTTTAATGTTGATATATTTGGATGTGAATGTATTTGTGCACTTGAAGGCAAAATTATTAGACCTCTTGTGAGATTTTAATTATTTAAAAAAATTTCCCAAGTGCTGTAGCAGATTTGTTTCTTAACATTTTTAAATATTCAATTATGAATGCATGTAGTTTTTATAACTATTTTTTATAACTATTTTCTGATAACTAATTTATTTTGTCTTTGCCATGATGACAGTATATTTACTAGATATTTTGCAACATACAAGTATTAAAGTTGCAGTAGGTGATTGTCTTCAGAAACATTTTTTACTGTGCTGGTTAAAAGTCTCTTCACAGCCCGATAGTAATGATTCAAGTAAATGATCTAAATGTGTTTATATGTATTTTTATATTCTGGTTAAGGCATAAAAATGTTCATCCAATTAAATATTGTCAGGCCGACATCTCCCATATTTCCAATAAGTAGCCCAAACTGTCTGTCAACAAATGTAGATGTCATCTCCGCATATCCGCCTGCATGCGTGCCGCACGTTCACGTACATATGAGACAGTCACAGTGGCTGTAAAATCAAATACCGAATTGAAACTTTTGAATATCCGTATTCAATATTGGAGTTACTTTGGCACACCGAAGGAAGGACGACACCATGCCTGAAGTATTTTGGTTAGACAGGTAATGTTATGTTTTAAAAGTCTTGTAGTCACGCAGGGCTGTTATTATGAATGGTTAGAGTTGTATGCACAGAAGTGTTGTTCAGCCACTGAAATCTTCCGGTGAAAGATTGATGAGACTATTTTCAGTTTCATAAGGGACCTTTTACAGCATTGATAATGTAAATTTTTCATTCAGTTTAACAACAAAACATCAGTGAATAGAGCTATTCTGCCTAGCCTGCTTTACTGAGCTGAAGTTGCTTTTATATTCACATTGGTTCATTTTTTAACTATGACAGCCTCCCTATACAGTTTACCATGCTACTCTGAATATTCACTCTGAAATAGCATGTAAGTGTGGCTTAGTAATACGTGCAATTCCTGCACACCGCCGGCAAACCACTAACTACATTTCTTACTGGCAAATGACATGAACTAGTGGGTTGTGTCTGCTGTCATGTTGCGGTGTGTGCGTTTGCAATTTCAGGCGGCGTGGCTTTGAAACACAGTCCCTCCCCTGCTGTCCAAAGATAATTTGCTGACCGGTCACCTACTGCACTTTTAAACTAAAAGTGCCCTTTATAGGATTAACTAAATCAGGATAAATAGGCAAGTTCAGCCTGATCTTACGCGGAAACATAACTGTTTTCCGTTTTGTCAGTTTAGTGGCTAATTCGTACGAATTCGTATAAGTTCAGTCGTACAAAAATATACAATTTTAAAAAGCAGTTGTGGCACCAGCAAATCTAAATTATGCTATTTTTTACGAATGAGATCGTACAAATTCATATGAATTAGCCACTAAATCAAAAAATTTCAAATTGCAGTGAGATCGTGTTGGCAAGTTATGTTAATCAGGCAAGTTTATTTATTTATTTATTTATTTATTTGTTTGTTTGTTTGTTTGTTTGTTTTACGTCATAATTTACTGTGTCAAATGGCTTTTTTAAATCTTTAAAAACTGCTCTAATTACTCCACCACTATCAAGTTTGGATTTAAAATTTTCTTTAAGATAACAATTAGCACAGGGGGATCCAAACTCGGTCCTGGAGGGCTGGTGTCCTGGAGAGTTTACCTCCAACTTGCTTCAACACACCTTTCAGGATGTTTCTAGTAAATGTAGTAAGAGCTTGATTAGCTGGTTCAGGTGTGTTTGATTTGATTAGGGTTGGAGCTAAACTCTCCAGGACACCGGCCCTCCAGGACCAGAGTTTGGACACCCCTGAATTATCAGATTCATTAGAGTGGTTAGTTCTAAATCCAAACTGCTTTGGATGTAGAGGGGTATGTACCGCATTCAAATAAGCAATCAATTGCCATGCATGCTTCCCATTTATCTGCTGTTTTGGCAACTGTAGGCAGTCATTGGACAACAGTGCCATTTGCAAATAAAAATAATAATGTCTTAAATGTCCTAACAATATTAAGCTAAATTAAAAATAAAATAGACCAAAAACTGCTTTTATTGGATAATTCAAACAGTTATTCAAAATAAAAGTAATAAGACTTTCTCCAGAAGAAAAGAAAGTAAAATACATGTGAAATTCTCCATGCTCTGTGAAACATCACTTAGGAGGGCTAATAATTTTGCCTTCAACTGTATATTGTGTTAGTGTTGATTGGATATTTTAGATTTGGAACTCAAACCTGGCATAAATCACTGCAGCATAAACTGTTTAAGAAAAATGTAACTAATATTTCTGTAAATGATCATAATTAAGTATGAAACTGGTTTCTGTGAGCTAGATCAGTTATTTATTTACACATATCAAATATGAGCCTGATCATTCATTTTCTGAGTTTCATCCAAAGTGACTTACAGTATTATTGGGAAAGTCTTCCTCAAAGAAATGCCAATTCATAAAAAGATGTAATCAGGTTTCAAGCTTCAACCACTTGCCTGCACCACCCCAAAACTGCTCTCTAGTTTGTGTGTGTGTGTGCGTGTTTGTGTGTGTGTGTGTGTGTGTGTGTGTGCGTGTGTGTGTGAGGGAGAGAGAGAGAGGATCTTGGCATGCTTGCAGAGAATAATAAATGATTATACTGTTGGCAATAACAGTCCTTGTAAATCATGCCGTTTGGATGCTCTTAAGCATCCAGTTACCAGATGAGAAACGGGGAGCTTGGTATGTTTTTTTTTAATGCATTAGAAAACAGTAAAACACTGCCCTGAATGCTCACTCAGCTACTGACGCTACAGTACACACACTTGAACTTTTGATTTTGGAAACAGGATACAATAATGGGGGCGCCACGGTGGCCTAGTGGGTAGCACGATCGCCTCACAGCAAGAAGGTCGCTGGCTCGAGCCTCGGCTGGGTCAGTTGGCATTTCTGTGTGGAGTTTGCATGTTCTCCCCGTGGTTGCGTGGGTTTCCTCCGGGTGCTCCGGTTTCCCCCCCAGTCCAAAGACATGCGGTATAGGTGAATTGGGTAAGCTAAATTGTCCATAGTGTGTGTTTGTGAGTGAGTGTGTATGGATGTATAAATTACGGATTAATAAAGGGACTAAGCCGAAAAGAAAATTAATGAATGATACAATAATGTTAATGTAATAGGTTTAATGAACAGGCTTTAGCACATTAACAGCACATTAATCCTTCATTGTTGTTAACCCCACAAATTCTAAATAGCTAAAAAAAAAAAAAAAACATTTATTAATTGATTTGATCTCTCTCTTATTTAATGTTTGTGTTTTGTTGTTGTCTTGTGGATGTTAGGATTGTTTGTGTTTTGTTTTGTTTTGTATTGTTCTGATTGGGAATAACCATGGGACCCCTGTAATAAAGAGATGGTACATCCCAGTGGGTTAAACAATGGTGGCCAAGAGAGACAACGTGCAGTTGCACCAGCAAATTGAGGAAAGATTAGTTTGACAGCACACATGCTGCAAATTATTACAACGCAAATCAATTTATAAAAAAACGCACTGCATTTTCACACAACGCAAACAATTAATAAAAAGCGCTGCATTTTCTAACAACGCAAACAATTAAGAAAATGCACTGCATTTTCTCACAACAGAACAGAAATGTTTCAAGGAGACCCTTAAAAGGGATGAACCCGGCTATCGAGTTCATGGTTATTTAGGTTAATCAATTCTAAAGACACAAGAATCAGGATATTAAAATAAACAAACAAAAACTTACCATTCAAAGATCACCTACAACTTCACTGAGCAATAGTCACGGCACAGCAGCATCTATCAAGTTTTTGGGTCCCCTTGAAACATTTTTGTTGTGTTCCATTCTTATTTGTGTTGTGAGAAAATGAAGCGTGTTTCATTAATTTGTTTGCGTTGTGTGAAATGCAGTGCCTTTTTTAATGTGTATGCGTTGTGGGTATTTTCAGCATGTTTTCTGTCAAATGGATGAAAATCTTTTCTTAATTCGCTGGCATTTTTTGTAATTACATATGTTTTCTTAAATTGCAGCACATTAATCTCTCCCGGCCAACGTATTAATCCTTATACAATAATTCTAATTGGATGTATGTTTTATGCATGCATCTTTTTTTGTCCCATAAACTAGGAAAATGAACAAGGAAAAAAAATAATAATTCTATTTCGAAGTGCTAAAGTAAAGTAAATTGTGAGCTTGTAATGTAACAAAGTGTTTCCCTAAAATACATATAAAGAAATGATCAGTAATCTTTGTATGATAAAATGTAATGCCTGATCAATTTTCTGTATAAAATATATAACAAAAATATGCACTATAAATAATTGTATTTTTAAAAAATGTTTAAAAAAAAAATTGTTATGAATTTATATCACAATTCAATATAATTCAGTATAATTTGCCATCGTGTAATTGATTGTACCAGCAATCAATTACACGAAATACCAGCATTTTCTGAAAATTCATAAAAAAGTTTTACTGTGTTTTATCATAGTTATTTCACTTCATTAAATGAGCAATTAAATTAGGTAACAATATCTCCAAAATGACATTAAAGTGATTCATTTTACAAAAAATGATATTGAATTTTACTTAAATACTCTTCTCTAGCCACTAAAACTGTGAATTATCATTCAGATGACAGAAGATATGTTGTAGATTTTGATGTTTTGATCACGTTTACAATTTGACTTTAGAAATCCACGTATCAAATATGCCACAGCAGGCCTCAAATGGCTCATTCACGTTAATCCATAAACATAATCCTTTATAAAATTCCCCCAAAAATGAATAAGCAGAAACAGGACATCCATAATTCTACTCCTAAAACAAAACCTCACATTTTCCTTCTGTAAAAAAACCCTGAGCACAATACATCACACGGAACGACACACACATTATATGCTCTTCATCAAACTTTAAAGCATGCCAGCACACTTGCGCACACACGTAGATATTTTCATTGTGCTCTCTACATATGTATGTATGCGTGTATGTTCTGCTGGTGTTTGATGTGGAGTGTGTTCTACCTGTGGAGAGTGTGTGTAGTAATCACTCCCATCTGTACAGACTCAGCCAGTAGCCAGATTGATGTCAGGGAGTGA
>CAIGQQ010037872.1:3417851-3444794 GCA_903798035.1 Danio albolineatus
CAGGTGCATTGGCTGCACAGGATCCATCAGCTGCGCCAGTGTAAACAGGTCCCATGTGCAGGAGATCGCTATCGGTTATCTGAGGAAAGTGGCATTTAACTCGAAGCTTCGAAATACTGAGTAATGACCCAGGAGTGGAGCATGTTTAAAATTAGAGGGCGAGATGGTGGGGTGGAGGTTAGGGGGGTGGACTGGGGGGTGCTGGGGTTTGCCAATATGTATGAAGCACCATCAGACATGGCTGTGATCCTTCATTTCAATTTATTACACTGTAGGACCCTCACATTATTGATTTTCTTCGCTTCTAGTTGTTTCTGCAAAAGTGCCACCTGATACCAATAAAGTCTGCACCATGATGTCCAAAAATACCAGTGTAGTGTATAAGTATATAAGGCAGAATTATTATTACTCTTTCATTCATTCATTCATTTTCTTTTCGGCTTAGTCCCTTTATTAATCCGGGGTCGCATAACGGAATGAACCGCCAACTTATCCAGCACGTTTTACGCAGCGGATGCCCTTCCAGCTGCAACCCATCTCTGGGAAACATCCATACACACTCATTCACACTCATATACTACAGACAATTTAGCCTACCCAATTCACCTATACCACATGTTTTTGGACTGTGGGGGAAACCAGAGCACCCGGAGGAAACCCACGCGAACACAGGGACGACATGCAAACTCCACACAGAAACGGCCTAGGCTCGAACCAGTGACCTTCTTGCTGTGAGGCGACAGCACTACCTACTGCACCACTGCGTTGCCTTATTAGCCTCCCTTTGATTTTTTTGTTTTTCCTTTTTAAATATTTCCCAAATTATGTTTAACAGAGCAAGGAAATTTTCACAGTGTGTCTGCTAATATTTTCTCTGTCGGAAAAAGTCTTATTTGTTTTGTTTTGGCTAGAATAAAAGCAGTTTTTAATTTTTTTGAAACCATTTTAAGGTCAAAATTATTAGCCCCTTTAAGCTTTTTGTTCTACAGAACAAACTGTCATATACAATAACTTGCCTTATTACCCTAACCTGCCTAATTAGCCTAGTTAATTATTTAAATGTCAATTCAGGCTGTATAGAAGTGTCTTGAAAAATATCTTGTAAAATATAATTTATTAGATGTTTTTCAAGACACTTCTATGCAACTTAAAGTTGGACAGGGCAAGGTTTAGTATGTTAACCATGCCCAATACCTCAGACTGATGTAATTGAAAGTTTGACTGAAAACATTCCTTATGACTAAGATTCCACACGGAATCTGCACACACAGAAATCTGCAGATTTCTGCAGATTTTCAGCTCATCATTGAGTCTATGTATTTACTGTAAATGTGTGTAATTTTATATTTATTCGGTTTTTAAATTAATTTCACTAATATTATTGTAACATAATAATAGCAATATTAAGGTGTTCATATGATTTATTTACAATACAGTCTTTTAGTATATATTATATGAGAGACTTGCTTTGTTTACCAAATAAGTGGATCCAATTGAATTTGCATTGAAAACATTGAATAAAAGTTAAAAATATATATTTTTTATTTTATACATTGTTTTTTAGTTATGATACTCCTAAAATCATAAATCCACAGATATTTTTACAAAATTCTCAGCAGACATAGCCAAAAATGTCTGCAGATTCTGTCAAGCCCTATTAATGACATGCACAGGTACTGTGTATGCGTTGTTCACCACAAAACTAGCAATGTTATCTAACAAACTGATATAGTTAGTTTTGTACTTTAACATGTTTCGAAATTATGTTAGAGATTTTCTTAGAACTAAAGTTGTCTTTTAGGGACATTTTTTTGCAATAAATTTTTATCAGCTAGCCATTTTTAGTAATGTTATATGTTCAGACCAGCCTACAGGTGTTGCTTCATCACATCAATTCGGAAAATCACCATCTGACCATTTTGTTGTGTAATTAATGCGCAAAAGAAAGGAATGCGAACAGAAATTGTACTTAATTGGAGACACAACTGCAATTTGGTCACCACATTGAGAATGTTTAGTTAATGTTTACAATGAAAAAAAGCTTTACGTCTGTCTGGCAATGCATCCTTTATCAGGCATTTTTATCAAGTGCTACATTTAGGTACAGTAATTTTACTTTGATGGCATGAAAATAAGGCATTGACTAAACTATTTTCATTGCCATTACCATGAAATTACTGAACCTAAAAATAGGAGTCTTTTAAAAATGCTCATTTTAAAAGAAAACTCAGAATTTTAAAATGTGATCTTTAATGAAAAAACAAGTTTGATCATAATTGTTGCAAACAATTTATATGGGTTACATTTAAACAAACAAATAAAATTTAGTAATGTTCAGCTTAATTTGTTTGTTTATATTAAGTCCAAATATATTGTTTACAAGCACCTAACGTAAAAAGACATTTTGTAAATCCAAGGAATAGTCTTTGAACAATTTTGTCAGTGCATTTAATGTACTAAGTAATGTGTTTTTTACCCTTGATGAAAAGAAAATTCAAAATAAAATAAAAATGTAAAATTTTGCATTTCTTTTTCTAGTTTTGAACAATAGCTTACATTTCTTATTCTTAAGTGGAAATAGATAGGGCTACTGTATTAACACATATTACTGGTTTATATGTAAATGCTTCTTCCGTTGTCTGCTTTCATAATCACTAAAATGATTTTGTACTGTTCATGGATATTCTTCCACACAGAAAACCTTTTATTTGCTCTTTCCTCTGCTATAATTGTAGAGCCGCTGAATTGTGGAGGGTATCCTTTCCCGAAGGCCGCTCTATGGGTTTTGAGTTTCATGTCCAAATGTGTGAGGAGCAAGTTTATTAAGCTATAGAAGACTTCAGGCATTCCTTCTGGTCTGACTAGAAAGAGGAACGGGGGAAAAGAAAGAGAGAAGAATTGCTTTGTGGTTAATCTGAAAGATTAGTGAATATTTGAGGGATGATTATTGTGCAATTGAGCAGAGGTTCGAGCAGCTTTACGGTGGGAACGTCCACTGTAACGGGAGGCTGCTGCCCAAGAGCCCTGACCTGAGATCAGATTACATTCCCTACGTTTCCTCACCCACAATTAAATATCACTGGGAGCAGAGAACTTAAAAGTGCACTCACTTTGTCTGCTTTTCCATTATTTCCCATTCACATGTAAAGCTTAAAAAGCACAAACAAAAGTTTTTGAGTTTTCTGAAACTCAATAAGCGCGTATTTCCTGCACCGACTCTGTTTTTTTGCTCCGTTCTCTCCACCGTGAGTGCTGGGAGTTTATGGGTTTACATTAGAGCAGAATTCATGGACTACAGACACTCATAAAAGTGACAGTATGCAGCACCGCCATATAAACTCTTACAAGCTCAACTGCACCGAGGCTCTCAGCTACTGGGGTCGATTTAAGAAAACCTCTTTCTCTCCCCCTCTCGCTCTCGCACTGTTTACTTTACATGCCTTGGGCTGAAATATGGGAGGGAAAATAATTGAAAGCAAAGTAATTTATTAGCTGTGTTCTCCAGTTCTCCGCTAATGCCAGTGCAATAAGTAGCAGCTAATGCAGACGGGGGGGAACGGGTGGGCTTGCAGCGCTGACGGATGAGTGCAGCTATGCTCCGAAACATTCCTGTGTTACGGCCGAACCCTGGAGAACTGTATTCTGGTCCAATGCATTCCAATGCTGTGTCGCATCTACACATAAAACAAACGTATCCAAAAACAGCCCTCCTCCCTGACTTTCTCTTTTTCTCGAGCTCTTTGCTCGTTTGCGTTTCTGTTTGTTTATATTGTCTGCCATCCTCCTTGTTTGTGGCGGTATTCGCTACAGCCATCTCGACCGTTAACGGTTACACCAGTTGGGTGTAGCATCTCAAAGGGAACATCTACATTACGCAGGTTAAAAAGCAAATAAATAATATAAACATCGCATCCAAAGCTGTTTTAAAAGAACATCCAAGAAGTCACAGAGGGTTTGGCAAGATGCTATTAAGTACTGTTATGTGGACTGTTATCTTGTGAAAGGAACAGAGAGATAACATTGATGCATTAGCGGAAAGAACACTGCGAACTCTCCATCTGAGTATGAAACATAGGGTACCACCGTGCAAATCTTAACACAGGCTGTCCAATAATGGTAATAAACTGGAACAGATTTTATGCTTATTCGAGCTCTTTGCATTAATAATAAGTGTAAACAGAAGTGGTGAGATGAAGGTAAATAGAACTAATGGAAGCAAGGAGAGATACCGTTTATTTACTCTTTTTACATTACTGTTAGCAATACACGACTCCTTATTGGTCTGTGGTGGCAATGAGATTTACAGTATCATAATGTTTAATGTTGCTTTTCTGGGAATGTTGCTACTGTTATTGCTCTCATAGCTCGATTTTGTGCAGTATTAAGTGAAAATACTAGCATAACATCTCCTTTCACATGTATCTTTTCACACGTAATTGTGTCCTGTAGTCTGAATTGTTATTTTAGGCTGTAAAGCACTTGCACATGTCTATAGTCTGAACATGTAATATGCATTTGCATGACGTCAACAAAAGAACATTATTCTAAATTTAAATTACTAAGATAATTGTATTATATTTAAAAAAACTTGCACTTGGGGAGGATTTTAAAAGATTACATTTAAGACTCACAGTTTTGTATTGTTAAATAAATAAAAGACCAAATGCATAATAACTTTTCTGTATTTAGTTGACAAGCTATAGGGCAGTGAAAAGATGTCAAGTCATCTTTATTTCATCAGCGCTTTTACAATGTGCAGTTTTGTCAAAGCAGCTTAACACAGATATAGAAAAGAAAAAGTCGGTCCCACTTTATATTAAGTGGCCTTAATGAATAAGTACTTACACCGAAATTATTAATTCGTTCCAATATACCTATTGTGTAAATACATGTTTTTACATTGTACTTATGTGTGATTAAATCCCTGTATGTAACTACATCTGTAATTAATTTCTGTAATTACATTTGCAAGTGCACTGTTGACCATCCCTTACACCTTAACCCACCCTTAAACCTACCGATACCACCAAACTTGTCCTTAATCCTACCCCTATCCCAACTCAGGAGCACCACAAGTGTTCTTAAAGAGCCCCTATTATGGGTTTTTGAAAATGAGCTTGCATGCAGTGTGTTACACAGCTCTAAGTGAAGTGAAATGTCCAGCTAAGGTTTAAATCTGAAAGTGCACAGTGTTGTAAACTATTGATTCATCCATAAAAGAGTTGACTCATAGCTCCTCAAACGAATCGCCGTGCTTACGAGTCTTTAGCTGTTTCGGCATGACGTGAACACGAAACATAAGCCCCGCCCATTTGTGCGCGCGCAGCCCCGGGAGATTCAAAACCCCCATCCCCGCCCACAAGCAACAGCAGCAGCAGCAGCGAGCAAAAGTTGCCAGATTGGGCGGTTTAGAATTTGATTGTGCAGGTAAAAACCTTTTGGATAGGGTTTGGGCTGGAATGAGTCAGCTACATCTGGCAACACAGAGAAGAGCACTTTGCTAAGCTGGATATTATAGGAAGTGTGCAAATGAACCACAGACGAGACTGTTCCCTTTGAGGAGTGCTTCTAATCTACACGCTTACAACGGAGGATTCGTCGATCGTTTGTAAAGGAAGGATCAGAAAAGACTTGATGTATGCAGGGGCGGACTAGCCATAGGGAACAGCGAGACATTTCCCTGGCCTGCTATCCAACAAGTGTTGAGTAAGTGCGATTGAAACGGTCGCCTCATTGTTTTCTCTAGTTTGTAAATGATGCATTTAACTGTGTTTTGTAACTTGTAACCGCTTGTAGTGTCTCTGGTTAACTTGTTTTCTCATATCGCGTCTAAAAGCACGTTGTAAACGTGACGCGTGACGCTTTGTTTACGGATTAAAATGCGTTTGTGAGCTGCGTTTCACTGCTGTTTGTCGTTGCTATGGCTATATCAGCTCTCACACACGTGCGGCGGTCCTGTTTCATAATGGTTCAGCTTTTGCCGCTGTGTGCATTAATACTGAATGTGTGTCGAAAAAACGAGTGTTAGCAGATATGTTCACGCACACAATATGACTACTTCAGTATTGATAAGCCGTGGTGGGCATTCTCTGGCGCTGAATGATGTCGACCAATCGCAACAGACTGGGTCATCGTCCAATCAGCGCAGTTTAGCATCGTGCTAAGGAGGGGTTTTGGAACAAATGAATCACTGAACGATTCATAAAGGAGTCGCTGGGATAATGAGGTAAAAATAAATGCAAATTATAAGACAATGAAAGTGTTTTTTGACAATGCATGCGTATTAGCCTGCTGTTGGAGACCCCCAAAACCAAATTATGACACTTTTTAATGTATATTGGGGGCTCTTTAAATACATTATAAACACATTAGGTACATTGTACTTATTCCAAGTACAGTTGTTAGTTAGAGTTTTGATGCAAGTACAGTAGTTAAAGACACTTAATATAAAGTGGGACCAAAAAGTCATAACAGTATTTCAGTTTCTGGAACATTCCAGCATAATGTAGGCTATTTCATCTCACATATGAATTTACTTGCTGTGTAGCTGTGCAATAATGATCATAATGTACTTTAATTAAAGCATTAATGTAAAATCAACCCCTACAGGTTGACTAAGAACTGAAAGCAATAAGTGATTGACAGGATTAGATGAACATACTCCTCCCAAACGTTTGTTTTAAACTCATCTGGAAATTCAGATGACATTTCTCATGGACGTTTTCCAAGAGGAACAGCACTTCCTAATTTCGCATTTGCGGTGTAATTTATGTACCCCGTGAGTTATCTAGTGCTGCAATTTTTATTGTCCCAGCCTTGTGTGTAGGATTGTCCTGGACTTTTACACCTGGGCTAAATGAAAAATAGACACCTTTGATTTAGGAAAAGTTGATTTTGCCAAGACTAACAGATCACATTTTTGCCTTAATTCCTTCTGTGTTACAGCAGGCCCAGAATGCCGAAAGCTGAACCTGGATTTCATTCAGATCCTGAGCGTCACATAGCAAGCGAGTGCCGTAAATCTAGACTGGAGTGGAAGGCCTGTTATTCCTCCCATATCCAAAATAAATGAGCTCACTAATTAATAGCAAGACCAACTCATGTAAATCCTCTCCATTGTTTCGCTTTACAGAGAGAACAGCATGCACTACACAGCCATGCCTATACATGCAGAACAGAAGACGAGCTGGAGATTTGGAAGGGCAGACCAAAAATTTAAAGCAAAAAAAGAGACAAACTTGTTAGATATAGGGATGAGACGATAAATTGATATTTTATTATTCATGGATTGATTCTTAGATTTTTGGAATGTGTTGCAAATCTCTCTGGAATCGGTTCTGAGCATATCTTTAGCAACAGATGGTGCTCTCGACTAATTTTTAATTGTACACTCTTATGCCGAGTTCAGACTACATGGTTTTCAAAGTAGCCGCATCAATGATGTTTTCACACTGCATGACTGTCTGGGGTAGCATTTCGTAACTGCTGCCTTTACACTGCAAGATGGATCGGCGACAGGGGGTTTCACACTGCCAGACTTTACAAAAAGACAAATTTGTCTCTGTCTGCGAACTACATCTCACAACCAAACACACACAAGAAGTGAAACAATGCGAGGTCATGTAGTATATATTTTGTTATTAACTACATAACCATAAAGAAGCCTTTAGTGGGGTAAAAAAATTACTTATTTTGCTCACCTAGGTTTTGAAGGGAATTCAACACGGTTGTGGTATTGCTCAGATGACAAGCAGACACGGGTGCTCCTGCCAATTTTCCATGAGTTTTTCCTACATTTCTTGGGTCCAAATAGAGCGAAAAGAATACCCTATTTACTTCTCCCACAACCTCCCGCTGGCCTGCAGATACCCATAGTAGTGGACGCTGCTCTCTCACTGGCTGTAGGTAATTGGCAATGTTATTTTCAATCAGAACACATTTCAGAACATTTTAAATCCCTGACAGGTGCCAAATATCTTACGGGTGTCTGCGACTCAATGATGATTCTGTCAGATTGCCTCTTTAAAAGTTCAAACTGTGATTGTTACTCATGTGAACGAGCACGGATTTGCCTGTGATTTCAGACATTTTTCAGCGATTTCACAAAACATGTCAGCGAATCAAAATCGAGGCTAAAATCTTTTCAATCATGTACTGTAGGAGCATTTTGGTCATGTACTGTAAGTGGTAAAACGTACTTGCATTGCATCTTTTATTCTATGTGATGTACTGTATGTAAACTTTTTATTAACTTTTTAAATTGATTTATTAACTTTATTAATGATTGTTTTATTAAGTTGTGTGTGTAAAGATTGGCAAATTGCAGCTGTTTGTAAAGCATGCTGCATCATCTGGCTGTAAAAACGAAGATCATAATCGATTTAAGAATAAATTTTCAGAATTGATGCAGAATCAACTCTCGGTTTGCAGTGCATCAAATTGTTGTCCCAACCCCAGTATACATCTTACATGCAAAAGTAAACTAAAAACCTAAATCACAGTTTGTGTAACACTTTAGTTTAAGCACCAATTCCCAACTATTAACTAATGTTTTATTATGTGCTTATTGTTAAGAAGTTTGGCTGTTTATTTGTACTTACAAAGTATGGCCTTTTTTCTACATCTCTAATCCTATTCAATGCCTAAACCCAACTCCTTCCTTACTAGCTATTAATAAGCTGCAAATTAGTATTGAGCTCTTGATTTATTTATAGCAAAAATTATACCTTCAAATGAAATTTAACCAAAAATGTTTAAAAAAAAATGCATAGATTTATTGTCCCAGCCCCAGTAGGAAACATCTACATGCGAAAGTAAACTGAAAACTTGGAATTAAAATTTGTGTACCATTTTAATTTAAGCACCAATTCCCAACTTTTTCCTAATGGATTATTGCCTGCTTATTATTGGCTGTTTAATTGTAGTTATAAAGTATGATTTTTTTTTTACAAAATTGTTTTACTGTTTTTTGAGCTAAAAGTCTTGATATGTTTACAGCAAGAACTGTACCTTAAAATGAAGTGTAACCAAAAATGTATTTTTTTAAATGCATCGATTAATTGTTCTAGCCCCAGTAGGATACATCTTACATGTGAAATAATAAAAATATGACAAGTTATAAAGTATGGTTTTTATCCTACTCCATACCTAAAATAGTCTACTACCTTACTAACTATTAATAATCTGCAAATTTTGTAGTTTATTGAGCTCTTGATTTGTTAATAGAAAGAATTGTATCTTAAAATGAAGTGTGAACAAAAATGTAAATGTTTATTTTACAGAAACTGCACTGCCACAACAGCATGCTCTAACATGACATGCTGAATATGAGGACTAACCATTTTGGTCAATGATTTTTGAAATATAACAGTTTAATGCTTTTGGTTTTCTGAAATAACCGTGGTCATCTCAAACCATATTTATCCTTGATTCATGGTCTTTGAGCATCAGAACTATGGGTTTTGAAAGCTTTCCAAATTGGCATCTGCCAAATTTAACTGGCTGAATGAATTTGCGCCAAAATACCAGAGTCTTTGATTGGATGCACAGCCTTTGATGTCAGCAATAAAAGATGTGGAACAAGCTTTTTTCTTCCTCTTAAAAGTTAAAAAGTCTATTTATTTTTCCTGATTAGTGTACCCTTTCTTTATTTTATGGCTAATTGCATTTTATGACTTACGTGTAGCATTGTTATTTCCTTGCTGTCAGGGATTAGACCTGTGTTCCATTTTCAGGTAGGAGCTCTCAGTTCTGAACTTTTATTGTAATATAAGCATAGCTGCCTTAACAAACCCTTTGCATCAAAATGATGCGTTTAGACTTGTTTTGCACAAAATCTGTCATCACCAATATTTGGCTTAAACTGAACTGAACTGATACTGAAATTCAGATTTAATTCATAATGATTATGGTAACAGGTTGTGCTTCTCTTTTTGCCCTCAGGTAACAAAACATTCCCATGCATGTTCTGTGGTAAACTGTTTGCAAGGATTGTTGAATTGCATCTGTCAATCTAGATTTATGTATAACCAACATGGTTATCAATCTAATTATTCATTACTGATTTGAATATTTGAGAATTTCATTCTTAGTTTCAAAGCCCTAAACAGAAAACATCTTACGTACAACAAGTGATGTTTCACACAAATGTGTTCACAGCACTGAATATCATCAAACATTGTTCCACAGGTGGAGATTTAGGTATAAAAAGGTTATTCATTGTTCAGTAGCTTCTCCACATTGCTTAAGGTATTTTGAACTGATTTTCGTGCCTTTAAAAAAATATTTTTGTGAGAGGTTTTTTCAGCTTTGAAGAAGGACCTTTTGGAAAAGAAAGGTCTATTTTCTTAGCATGTGCTGTAATATTACTATAAATACAGTTTTGAGGATTAATAAGATCTTTTTTAACCCTTTACTGGGCACTCTTTGAAATACTGGAAAAACCAACATAGGCTCATTCTGAAACGCAGCCCTATATACAATTCTGGAGATCACAAATTATGTAGTTAGAAGGTACGTACTGTATGACTGTATTTTGTCTTTAAAACGAATGCTACCGCCTGTACGACACAGTTCCTTTTCACACTTATCAGCTGACTGCTTACCTCTCTTTGGATGGCTTTTCAGCTGTTACCAGTTTGCCCAGTGGCTCGTCACGTATGTCAGCAGACTTGTGACTTAAAGTGGAGTTGCCCGCTATGACTGGGTTCAAGTTCAGTAAAGAACGTTCCACAAAAACAGGTAAAACAAAAACAAAAGATAAAAAATTAAATTAAATTAAATAAATAAGTAGAGAACAGGGTGAGAATGTGGTAAAATCTGAAAATGTGGTTAAAATCAGGCTGCCTTGAGGGTTTAGGCAAGTGAGTGGGCGGGCCAATCGGTGCTTTTGAAAACATTAATGGTTGGGTGTAGGGAGGGAGGAGGGTGGGTTTAGTGGATCGGTCAATCAGTCAGTCAGTCATTCAGTCAGTCAGTGAGTCAATCAGTCATTCACTTGACAGCAGCCTCAAAAGAGAAATTTGGGATCCAAAAATTGTACACAACAACCTCTGGTGGATTTGTCAAAAATTGCAAAATAAATAAATAAATAAATAAATAAATAAAGCAACGTAGCTCCTGGGACCTATTTGGTGCTGTCCAGAAATGTATATAGGGGTACGTTTTCAAAATGAGACTGGATTGGGAAAAACACTGAGTGTTATTACAAGACTTTTGAACTTTTATGACATAAAATGATGTCTTAATCAATGTCACCGAAGTTAACAACTTCCCCAATAATTCCCTATTAAAATATTTATATAATACTTGAATTCATCATTGTATAGAATTCATCAAAAGGGACAGTGAAGACACGGTATTCCAATAAAAGCATTTTGTTTAGTAAAGAAAACTGGGAAAAACCACATGGCAACACAGCTGTTTTCAGTGTTAATTGATATTGTCAGAAATGTCTTTCAGAACCAAATTAGCATAATAGAGTGATTTCTGATAAGCTGTGACACTAAGGCCTGAAGTAATGGCTACAAAAATATATTTAAATTATTTATTTTTAAATTATAGTACAACGTTGCAATTTCAATTCAGTTTCAATTCAATCATAATTCATCTCTCGTTTTGTGACCATGGCTAATTGACACTTTGTCTTGGTTTATTATTGCGAGTGAAGGAGTGTCCGCGCTGTTGTTCTGACCTGTGGTGAACTCTGGCTCACTCTGCTTGTTCCCAGGCAGTAGCAGCTGAAGTTTGGGGTCAGACTGACATCACAAACATCATAAAACTGTGTATGCTTTTCCTGTTCGAGGAATAGAACAGTCTGTTAAGTCTGTCTATAAGTATGTGCGAGTGTGTGTGGTCTCTAGAGCTTTCCTTCATGCAGCATAATCCAAAGGGAGATTCAGAGCGCTCAAACTGTCCATTGAGAACTTAGTATGCAGAGAACAATGATGTAGGTGTTTCTAAACATGGTGACACCCACATTATACACTGTGATGGAAGGTAAATGCTAAATACTAGGCCTGTCACAATAATCAATATAACAACTTATCATACAACACATGCATGACCTCAATCATTTTTGGTGATGCAATATATATAGCCCATACATAAAAAACTATTCTAGCAACATTTTAGCTCATTGTGCAGCATCTCTATCTCTGTTGGAGATGTCATTGTCAATATTGTTAAAAAACACTATAGTATTTACTATTAACTACTATAGTATATTTTCATGTGGGTGCCTGACAACTGAAAATAGATCTGGTAACAAATATCGCAGCCTCTGTTACTTTTTACCTTGCACTTTTTTTTGTTTGTTTACTATTTAATATTGTTAATTTTTTATTATTTATTTGTTTAGGGTGCGCAATTTCCCAACCTGATCCCAATGTCTAATTATAAAATTGTTAAAATTACTGTAATTAAATTAAATATTCTTAAAAGTAAAGTATCACTCTTTGGAAGGGTGTACTTGCGTTTTGATGCTATTTTATTGTCATTCTGGCATTATGAGTGGCGTAAAATAGTCTTAAAGTGACAATAATATTGTTTATCGCAATATATTTTGGTGCAATACATCATACAACAAGAAATAGATATTGTTACAGGCCTACTCAGAAAGTGCAGCCATATAAAACTGTATAAGTTTATATAGAATTTTAAATTAATTGATAATAAATAGGCAACGTGTAAGAAATAGTTTACCTTTATGCTGCTGCACACTTAATTATGTCTGTTTAGCAAACAAAAGAAAAATATATGAATGGATGTTTTCATTCATACAGTAAAAGATTTACCCCCCCCCCCCCCCAGTCAGGAATATAATAAGGGCCCTATCATACAAACAGCACAATAAGGCACATGACGTGTTTGACAACAATTTGTTGCGCCACGTTGTATACAGTAAATAGAAAATCCATTTGCGCCACTTTGTGGGCTCATGAGCATGCTGGTCTATAAAGGAGGTGTGTTAAGGCACATTGTTAGTGCGTTGCTAGTTTGAGGAACTAAAATAGACCATGCCACTGACAAACTGAAAGCTAGTCTAAAGTCCAGCACAGAGTATGTTAGTTATGTGCCTGTGTGGGTCAAAAAAGGGTAACACTTTATTTCGATGGTCCATTTGAGTATTAATAGACTGTGTACTTAATATCTGTTGATACTGACATTCAACAGACATTTAACTGACTATAAGAAACTTTGCAAGTGCATGTCAACTTACACTAAGGGCGTAATCACACTATGCTATCCGAACCCTGCTCAGGCCTGTTTCCCGGATAATTTTAGAAGTGTGAGTGCGCTGAATCGGGCTCAGGCACGGTACAGTTGGCCAGCCCTGGCCCGGTTGGAAGAGGTGTGCCTGAGCCCGGTTCACTTGGGCTTTGGCGCGGTACGCTTATAGTGTGAGTGCAAAGCGCGCCTAATCCCGAAACTGAAGAGGAGACGTGACTTTTGGGGACTGTTTGATATGGCTTTATAAATCATTCTTACTGTTTAATGAACGCACACTGTCGTAGATTATTAAAGACACAAACCCCTCTCTGCACAACAGCTGCGCCTTTAGTAAACCTTCTAATTCCTGCAGCACGAGGACGTCATGATTGTTTATGAGCGTCAGCAGTGGCTGATCTGTTCGACAGAATGTTTGACTAAGTGTCACTGCATATCAAACAACTAAAACGATATAAGGATATAAAGAAATCTCCACTAAAATCTCAGAGAGCGCTTCTCTTACACTGAACAGCGCATCATCGATGACGTAAGCGTGCTCAGGCCCGAATGCAATGTGACCGCAGGCCGTTGGGGGAGACGGAAGGGGGGACAAGCGTGGCCTGGTTAAAGGGAACTGTACATAGAGTGAGTACGCCCTAACCCTACCCCTAACCCTACCCCTAACCCCAACCTAACAATCTACTTATAGTAATAACTAAACTGACATTTTCAATTTACTATAACCTTCTATGTGAAGCTGCTTTGACACAATCTTCATTGTAAAAGCGCTATACAAATAAAGGTGAATTGAATTGAATTGAATTATAATCTAATGACAAATAGTTGCAATGTAGCTTAAATTCAACAAATGGACCATCGAAATAAAGTGTTACCAAATATGGTTTGTGCCCCTGTAAGCAATGTGTAAGCATTTTTGAGTCACACTTTATTTTGATGGTCCGTTTGAGTATTAGTAGACTGTCTGCTTAATATCTGTTGATACTGACATTCAACAGACATTCAGCTGACTATAAGAAACTTTGCAAGTATATGTCAACTTACACTAACCCTGCCCCTAACCCCACCCCTAACCCCAACCTAACAGTCTACTTTTAATCCAATGAGAATTAGTTGTAATGTAACTTAAAGTCAACAAACGGACCATCAAAATAAATTGTGACCCCATATTTAAATAGAAAAAGTGAATTCACACACACCCTAAATTCTTTTGCGCTATGCGATTTAGACTTGTGCCTAGATTGTTATAATAGAGCCCTAATTCAGTTTGGCCTTTTATTTTGGTTTTTTATCTTAGACTCTTAGTTGGCCCAGAGGGTGAGAAAATAAACAGCAAATAAAAATTTTTGAATGAGCTTTCCTTTTAACCTCCTATTGGCTTTCAAAGGAAGTGCACAAAAACATTTCTCAAAAGATTTTCATTTCCCCCCCAAATAGTGATGGATAAAATCTGTCTCACTCAGAACACAAATTCAATTCTGTTATATAAGATCGCACTGATGCAATACGATTATATTTAGAGACATTTAAATATTTACACTGACTTTTCTTCTCATGCTGCGCGAATGGAAAGACCAACTGGTTCAAACATCACTTAAACCACTTCACATAACAAATGATCAGATGAATGACCTACAAAAACATGACATGTGCTAGAGTCTTTAAAATCTTTACCAGACACAAAGATGCAAGTTAACGTACACACTGAAGTAACATACAACACATGACGTGCATGTGTGCTCATATGAGCCTCTCTAAATGAAAAGTGCTGACATGGATAAATGGAGGACGTTCAAATCAAACTACTTCCAAACTACTGTGTATATGACTAATGATCCATTAATGAGGACCTACTCTTTTGTAAACATCCACAGAGCCAACGTCTTTAAAATCTTTAACACATGTGAATGGGCTCGCTGCTGCCTGACCAATAAGGTGGCTTCTGATTGGTGCGCAACACATAGTTTAACCTATCACATTTTGCAGTGTTGTGTTTGGACATAGCCTGTGTAGTCGCTCCTAAAAATCATTTGTAAAATGTTCCTAAAATGAGCCTTGAGGAAATTTGGTTTCCTACTTTAATATTTTAGGAGACTTAATGGAGTTCCCTGTTATATTTCATTTCAGTATCAACTTTCTCAGGTGTTGACTTAAACTAGGAGAGATGTATTATATTTGTGTTGTTTTTCCAATAAACATTCTTAAATGAAGATAGATTTACTTCATCAAAATGACATAGTATGTTTTGCTGTCTAAAATAAATAAATAAATAAATAACTTAACCAACATATGTTTTACACAGCGGATGCCCTTCCAGCTGCAACCCAACACTGGGAAACACCCATACACACTCTTTCACACACATACACTATGGACAATTTAGCTTGCCCAATTCCACAATACCGCATGTCTTTGGACTTTTGTGGGGGCAACCAGAGCACCTGCAGGAAACCCACACAACCACGGGGAGAACATGCAAACTCCACACAGAAATGCCAACTAGCCCAGCCGGGGTTCGAATCAGCAACCTTCTTGCTGTAAGGCGATTGTGCTACCCACTGTGGCAAATTTTATTATTTTTTTTAAATACAGGTTTTTATAGTGTTTTCTGATGCTTTTTTATAGTTCTTGCTCGGTGTGGATTAGGCTTGAGCCGGTGTAAGATTCTGACAGTAGTATGACTGTGGATAAAATATCACAGTTCATAGTATTGTGGTAACTGCTTTAAAATATGATCTTTTTAAATGTCAGGGTAAAATACAAAAACCTTTTCCCCTCTGAACACAATATTTTATTTTGAGAAACATTTTAAATATTTTGAAAGAGTAAACATCATTGACTTTTGCTGCCTTCAAAAACATTTCTTTACCACTTGAAAAAGCATCTTTGGATATCTTTTCTGCTGGAGATAATGTTGCCCTAAAAAAAAGTAAAAATAAATTAATTAATTAATTAAAAAAAAAAAAAAAAATCGTACAAATACCATAGGTATAAGAAAAAAAAATTGCGGTTTTAAAACCTAGATTTTTCCAAACAACGATATACCTTAAAACCGGTTATCATCCCATATCTAGAGTCAATGTAATGAATTTTATTCTGCATCACATCTACTGTGATGTTTCGAATGTCAAAATAAAGGAAACTGAAACAAAACGGTTATATATATTTTTTAATGTAAATGCTATAAAAATTGTTTTTCCCTATACCCTTTACAAACATTTTTTTTCTTGTTTTAAGCAAACACCTTTTTTCCCTCTCTTCTACAAGTCGAGCCAATGTTGTTCTGTTGCGGATTGATGGACATCTTGAAGACATTTTGTGACTGCCTCTGTAGCCTAGGAGATACTTTAAGCTTCTTCTGGAAATCTTGACTAAACGCAATGGTTTTGTTAAAGAGATCCTTTAGAGCAGATTTCATAAGAAGATGAAGGGTCACATTCTTCCATTTCTTTCATTTTTGAACGAGACCAGACAACAATGTGTCCCCTCATGTCTCGTACATATTGAAATGACAATACCCATGCCCGCAGCCCTGCCTCTTTTTCTAATTTTAGCAGCTCTCAGAAGAATCAAAAGCACAAAAAATGAAGTCATTTCTTAATTTATGAGCTCCTCCTGTCAGATCCATATGTTTTGAGTTGAGCTTGGAAGCCATCTTGAGAATTTCTCTCTGGTAATAGGGATTAGGAGGGCACAACTAATGTAAACAATGCCCGAATTCTTTCATCTGATCTTGCAGTTTACCTCGGATTGGAAAAAAGTTTGCTTAGC
This sequence comes from Danio albolineatus, assembly GCA_903798035.1. Taxonomy (NCBI): domain Eukaryota; kingdom Metazoa; phylum Chordata; class Actinopteri; order Cypriniformes; family Danionidae; genus Danio; species Danio albolineatus. Next base: position 3,434,850 of record CAIGQQ010037872.1, read on the forward strand.
AACCGATGAATGCGCTGATCACCACATGGGCTATTTTGCTGTCACCCCTTTTCTGCTAAACTATCTGTTCTAATTGAACAAAAATGTCAATCTGGTAATGGTTCAAAACAGAGCTGTTTGTAATGGAAACGAAGCAACATTCCTCTGTTAAATATTTGAATACACAAGCACTGAGCGCTTTGGAAACTCAACAAAATGCCAGAGTGAGATAAACAAATGATGTTTCCTGCGATGTCTAGAATGAGCTCTTCTAGTCTGTGAGAAGAAGTGATGAATTGCATCGGATTTCATTTCTTTAGCTTGGTTTGACAGCTGGGCTCTTTTCATCTCCACACTTCAGCATCTAAATGCTGGAAGTTGACGCTCTGGCCAGGTGTTTGACTTACTGTCCAGCTCTCAGCGGGCAATTTTCCGCATTATTGTAATCAATGAGATAATTGAGGAGGTTGAGATGTTTGCCCTGTCTGCAAATAGCCCCAATCAATGACCGCGCTTCAATTGGGCCAATTAAAGAAATTGTGGTAACATGAGACAGATGCTTAGAGGCTGGCCTCCTCTGCATCCCCACGGTTGTTTTCATCTGTTTTGAACTAAAGATCTCTAAAGAAAATCTGAGGTAAAATATATTATTTATCTTTTACAGGTGTTGATCTTCTTTCCCCATTTTTAGTCTATAATTATACACTGTTTTATGTATATATGAGGTGGACACAGTAACGTTTTCAAATCAATCATTACTGATAAATATCACAATAAAAGTCATTTCTTATTTTATTGGTGGATTTTTGCTCCTGAGGGAATGTTGTGGAAATCAGACAGTAAATGTTTATTTAAAATATTCTCTTTTTTTGTCAAAACAGAACAAGCATGTTTAACAGAACAGGAAACATGTAACAAATCTAATGTACAGTATTTATAATTATGGATAAAATTCTTAAATTTTTCATAACTAGGTCTTTCATAACTAGGTTATTCGTTTAATAATTAAAAAAAGAATTCTAGCCTGAATACATGAGGTATAAATACAAATGCTAAGGCTTACTAACAATGACAAAAGAATTAAATCTTAATTTGATTAAATCCTGTGACCCCTTAATTACAATAAATTTCCATTAGTTGATGTTATGTACTTACTACCATGAGCAAATAATGAACAATATACATTTATTACAGTATTTTTATTCATTCATTCATTTTCAACTGCTTTTCTGTGGCCGGATCGTGGAGCAGCAGTCTCAGGAGAGAACCCCAGACTTCCCTTTTCCCCAGATACGTCCTCCAGCTCTTTCAGGGTGATCTCGAGACATTCCCTGGCCAGCCGAGAGACATAGTCCTTCCAGTGTGTCCTGGGCCTTCCCGGAGCCACTTCAGCTGACTTCTCTCAACAAAGCTCTTCACCCTGTCTATTAAAGTGTGCCCTGCCACCTTCCGAAGGAAACTCATTTTGGCTGCTTTAATTCAAGATGTTGTCCTTTCGGTCATGACCCAAAGCTCAAGATCATAAGTGAGAGCAGGAACGTAGATTGACAGGTAAATCAAGAGTTTTGCCTTTTCGGCTCAGCTCCTTCTTTACCACAACAGACTGACACATTAATTGCATTACTGCTACTGCTGCACCCACCGATCTGCCTGTCAACCTCAAGTTCCATTCTTCCCTCACTTGTGAACAAAACCCCAGTATACCTGGGGTACTCCTGGGGTAAGGACTGTCCTCCAACCTGGAGATGGCATACCACCTTTTTCCAGTAGAGCACCATGGCCTCGGACTTGGAGGTGCTAATATCAACCGGGCTCAGCCCGAAGGAGTGACATGGGACCATCCTCCTGCAGGCAGGTGTATTGTGGAAATGGTGGTGGTCGAAGGTTAGGACCATGACAACCCGATCGTTATGCACATAAACTGGCTCTTAGGATATGGAATGTCATCTCACAGTATTTATAATCTTTGATTAAAGTTTGAAAATGGTTTATTTTTAGTTCTAATATTAAGTTTAGATTTTAACAATGCATAATTGTAACTATGATTAATAAATGGTGAACAAGTATTGTTCATTTTTAGTTCATGCTAGTAAAAGCATTACTGAAAAGTAAAGTGTGAACACATTGAAAATGGTTAATAATAATACAATTCGGTATGCCAATCCCACAACAATACCATAGTTCAGTTACTGGTTCTACATTAAATCCATTAAATACATTTAAATGGCACATAAGTTCTAAATGAATTGTTCACGGGACAGTGTTGTTTTCTGTTTGTCAGCGCAGTTGCTTTAAACTGAATCACTGAGATTTTTGTGTTATTCGCCAAATTCAAGCAATACCCTTTGAAGCTGGTCACGTGATTGATTTGAGACCTATCTGCATATAAACAAACCTAAACATTATATAGAACCTTTATTGAATACATGTTAGCGTTTTTATCAAAGATTTCTTTTTATTATTGTTATAATTTTATTGTACAACCATATGTTTAACTGTTAGGTTTGTTGTTATAACATTTTGTCTGTCTTTACTATTCATTTGTTGCAGATCTCTACTCACTGAAGCCTCAGATGACTGATTGAATCTTTCAATGTGGTTGGCAGAAGGCGAATCCTTTCGGGATGTGACTCCCCCAAAGAAAACAAAAGTAAGAGAAAGCTCTGATTAGATTACGCAAGTACTGAATCACACCGCAAACCCACAAGCTCACTGTTGCAAAATCAAAATATAAATTCTGCTCGTTGATCGGTAATAGTGACTTCATCCCAGTTCAGATCACCTGTTGAAATGTGTTCTTGAAGTTCGGGTCTCCGGCATTAGCAGTCTGCCTCTGTGATCCTCTGTTTGATGTGACTTTACCACAGGAATTGCCAGGGATCTGTGGTTGCACAGGACTCATCCGCAGTGTATAAAATATTCTGACGCTGTAGAATTCCAGAGCTGGCAGTGGTTTGGTTGGGACCGCTTAATGTTAAACACTATAATTTCAAATAGTGGGGAAGCACAGGCTGTTCACCCAAAAGTATGATGCTTCAAAATGTTCATATAGACATCAGTTAATAAATCTATATGGAATTGGGTTGTTTAATCCACGTCTTCTTAAGAGACATGATCGCTTTTTGATGAACAGTTTCAGTTTAAATTAATTTCAGTTTTTAATTGAAAATAAAATATTTACAACCACTGAAATTAACTCACAGAGGTTCAAGAGAACAAATGATATGAAAGCAAAGAGAAAGCACTCAGATTAAAATTTTTGATTAGAAATGTTTTCATTTGTGTCCTGAAAATGAATAAAAGTCCTATGGGTTGGGACTGATAGCCAAATGGTCAGAGTGCAAATGTGTTGCAGGCATCCTGAATTCAATTCCAAATTCTCCCCCTGTCTCTCTTTAACTTCACTTCCTGTCAATATCTACTGTCCTATCACAATAAAGGAAAACATGCCAAAAAATATATATACAATTTTAGGGTTAAGTAACCATTTTTAGGGCCCTACATAAAACCCATTTTATTATTTCCCAAATTCCATTTTATTTTTATTTCTTTCAGTTGCAAGTTTTCTAGATGTTTTCATCGTCTCTCTATTAGATGTACAGCACTATTGATTTATTCATCCAGAATTTGCCAAAGTTCATGACGTTCTATGTTTTATGCCCAAATTGATTGCAGAAATCATAGGATGTTACTTTTAATATGAAAATAATGTACTGGAAATTAATGTATTACCATTTTTATTTAAATTTTATTTGTAATTAATATTTTTTTTTCCTGAGAAAACCTGACGACCAAAGGTATTTTCACAAATAACAAAATTATTGTGTGCGACTGGAAGAGCATCTATCGCGTAAAACAATTGCCTGAGTAATCGGCGGTTCATTCAACTGTGGGGACCCCTGACAAATCAGGGACTAAGCTGAAGGAGTTATTGAGTCAATTAAATTATTACAGCAAAAGAAAACGTTGATAAAAATGTTTTAAATCCTCGTATTTAATTTTTGCACAACCTTTTAAAATGACTTACTTTATTACTATTCAAATATTTATTACAAGCAATCATTTATATGTTGGCTTATACTTTTGTGAATCATGTTTAGGTTGAAAATATCCATCCATTCTTTGTTCAAACCAAGTTTCATCTTTTCTACGTCTTGAAACTCTGTTAATCAGCAGGGGTTTGCCAGACATAATGGCCAAAGTAACATAGAGAAAATTTGATTTTAATATCCTTATTTGGGGCGTCACGGTGGCACAGTGAGTAGCACATTTGCCTCACAGCAAGAAGGTCGCTGGTTCGAGCCTCGGCTGGGTCAGTTGGCCATTCTATACTTTCTGTATAGGTGAATTGGGTAAGCTAATATTTTCCGTTGTGTATGTGTCTGAATCATTGTGTATGGATGTTTCCCAGTGATGGGTTGCAGCTGGAAAAGCATTCTGGCATGCTGGATAATTTGGTGGTTCATTCCGCTGTGGCGACCCCGGATTAATAAAGGGACTGAGCCGAAAATAAATGAATGAGTATCCTTATTTATTAAGTTAAATGTTGTATTGATAGCTAGTTGGTAAGAACAGATAAGGCAAAGCAGGTTCACTGTGAATGAAATGGATGAAACCAAATCAAAGCAGGAAATATTTTGAAGACAGCTGTAGTAAATCACTCATGCCATCTGCCAAACTCAGATCATGGGCTTTTGATGAACACTTGTTAGCGCTCAGTTGAGCTGTTGGGTCCTCAGGTGGTCGTGTTACCTGACATCACTCCTTAAATTTTCATGGATATACAATTTCAATGTGCATCAAGGTGGTGTCCTGTCTTTCCCATGCGGCCTTAATTTGTCCGCTGCTCCCACTGAAGATTCACTGGTTGAATTCAAGGCGTTCCTCCAGTTTTCATTATGACTGTTTCATAACGAAGTGCTTGCTGATTTATGTCATTCCGGGGAAACATGTGAAACGCCGATGTGCTTCTCTTCTCCTCTGAGTGAAGATCCTCTCTATAATTCCAAACAGAGCTGAATTTATTCTCTAGAAGAACAACAGGAGTATATTTAAAGCATGAATGTCTATGGATGGCTTATGTACAGTGGCTTGAAAAAGTAATTTCGTACACCTTTAGACACTTACGTCGTGCCTAAAAATGTATGAACGTCATTGCATTTGATTACTGAAATATCGAATGTTGTAAGACCCTTTTCTCAGAACTAGCTTCACTTTTCAGAACCATTTTTGCAATTACTTTTAATCAGCAGGTCCCAAGGTCCCATTTTAGGGAATGCATGAAGTCAGTTCCTCTTGAGTTCACACAGGTGTCCTCACAGAAGAACCACCGGGGTAGTTCATCACAATAATTACTATGAACACTTTCAACTAATTACTGACAATCAGAAAGCGTCTTCATTATTTTGAACTCTCAATTAAAAGCTAACGAACTCGTTTTTGTGAATCTTTGGGTCCCATTTTGATGTCTGCATCAAATTACATGAAAAAAGTGTTGTTTTTTTGTGCATAAAAATTATGTTAAATATAAGTAAAGGGTGACGTAGTGAGTAGCCCGTTCAACTCACAGCAAGAAGGTCGCTGGTTCGAGCCACGGCTGGGTCAGTTGGCATTTCTGTGTGGAGTTTGCATGTTCTCCCTGTGGTTGCGTGGGATTCCTCCGGGTGCTCCGGTTTCCCCCAAAGTCCAAAAATATGTGGTACAGGTGAATTGGGTAAGCTACATTGTCTGTAGTGTATAAGTGTGAATGAGAATGTGTGGATGTTTCCCAAAGATGGGTTGCGGCTGGAAGGGCATCCGCTGCATAAAACAAATGCTGGATAAGTTGGCAGATCAATCCGCTGTGGTGACCCCGGATTAATAAAGGGACTAAGCTGACAAGAAAATTAAATGAAATTAATATAAGTAAAGGACCTGATGCTGAAAATAAAATGTTTAAATATTTGAGAAATAATGTTCCATCATCATTTTATAAATATTAGAGATTCTGTGACTTATGAGGCCTCAGGTGTGTTTTTAAATACTATGATTGTTCCACATTTGTTGTGTTGTATAACAAGCTAGTCTCAGGCATGTCAATCATCATTAACACCGTTGGAATCATTATACAAGAGAGCACATAAGTGTACCATCACTGTAATATCTTTAAAAAATATGTATATGTATATGTACATATCTTAAAAAAACATAGTCTCTTAAGTTTTGATAATATTATTAAATATTCCAATATTTGTTTTGTTTTTAAAATTATTCACCATCTTTATGCTTCATTGTTAATTTTTTTTTGAAATTCCAAAGTAGAGAAAACATTGCGAATTACACGTTTTATGGCAAGAGGGGAATGTATTGTTGCTGGACATAAAACCTCTTTTGGTCAGTCTTCTTTTATCTATAAAGCCACAAATATATGGAATTCTCTTCCAACAAAAAATAATTACATGTACAAATTATGAGATGTTTTCACGCCTGACTAGGAGGTGGTTTTTGTCAAATCAAATTTGTACACACTGAGATTTTGACTCATTAGTCTATTAGTTTATATGCGATGCCTGCATGTTTTAAACTGACTTTTCAATTAAATGATCATTATTGTTTTAATTTTGACCTGTTGAGGGACTGCAGGAGGAAAATAGCAATGCTGCTACAACCTGGCACAATGCATCTTTCCTTTTTGAGGTTACTGTTTTGTTTTTGTGTGTATGTCCCTGTTAAATAAATGTATTCATTCAATTCATTCATTCATTCGACATAATATATGCATGTAAACAGTACTGTAAGCAACCTTACAGTATTATTTAAAGAAGTGATCAAGCTGAATTATAAAGTAATACTTTATTTTAAGTCACAATTCATGCTATTAACAAACCATTAACTATTAACTACTAACAAACTATTAACTGACTGTTAGCTCAATAAACTGCTAATGAGCTGCTTATTAACAGTTAGTAAGGTGGAAGTTGGGTTTAAGTTTTGGGAAGGATTAGGGATGTAGAATAAAATCATACTTTATAGCTAAAAAACTGTTAATATCGCAACAACAGGCAGCTAATAAATAGGCTAGTAGTTAATAGCCTGAATTGTGACATAAAATAAAGTGTTAATTATAATTTTATGAAGCCAAAAACTGCCAAGTGCAATGCAATCCTGGATCAACATCTATGTTTATCCTGGAACATCATTTTTGATCATACCTATTCCCTACCCCTAAACCCAACCATAACTGGGGATTAATAGTTGGATAACAATCACGTAGAAGTCCATAAACCTAACCATAAAACTAAACTTAACATAAACCATAAACATATCCTTTAATTCTGATTGGCTGATTGGAAACATGTCCTACTTGGTGAAATCAGGTTAGGGAAACTTTTTACTGACAAATGAGTCAAACCTAGTGAATTGAAAGACAGTGGCAAAGTATTCAAAATGACAAATTAAATAGTAATTTGTGGCTGCACTGTGATCAATATTTAGAGTTTTTTAATATGTCATTAAATGATTTTTGCTCTAAATATGCCTGACAAGATTTCTATTAAATAAAGACATTGTTACAAAGATTGACTTTAGTGGGTTTACTCTGTAAATCATGGTAAAAATGCGTAAAATTCATCCTTTTTTGCACAGAAAATAAAAAACACATTTTTCATCTTAAATTTATTTTATTTCATCTAGTTGCCATTAAAAAATATAATATAAAAATAATTTTAGCTCCTTTTAATAAGTGCTAGATGTTTGAATAATGTTTAATAAGGCAAAAGCACACTTTTAAATGAGACCGAAGTGTCCAAATGCTTCAGATTTAAATAAACATGCCTGCGAGAATGTGGACTATAAAGTGCCCTCAGCTCAGGCTGGCTCTCATCTACTGCGCTGTTCTTCATGAGGTATACATATGTCAAAAAAAAACATCATTTTTGATCATACCTATTCCCTACGCCTAAACCCAACCATAACTGGGGATTAATAGTTGGATAACAATCACGTAGAAGTGCATAAACCTAACCATAAAACTAAACTTAACATAAACCATAAACGTGTCCTTTAATTCTGATTGGTTGATTGGAAACATGTCCTACTTGGTGAAATCAGGTTAGGGAAACTTTTTACTGACAAATCAGTCAAACCTAGTGAATTGAATGACAGTGGCAAAGTATTCAAAATAACAAATTAAATAGTAATTTGTGACTGCACTGTGATCAATATTTAGAGTTTTTTAATATGTCATTAAATGATTTTTGCTCTAAATATGCCTGACAAGATTTCTATTATATAAAGACATTGTTACAAAGATTGACTTTAGTGGGTTTACTCTGTAAATCATGGTAAAAAAAAATGCGTAAAATTCATCCTTTTTTGCACAGAAAAAAAAAAATATTGCATCTTAAATTTATTTTATTTCATCTAGTTGCCATTAAAAATTATAATATAAAAATAATTTTAGCTCCTTTTAATAAGTGCCAGATGTTTGAATAATGTTTAATAAGGCAAATGCACACTTTTAAGTGTGACCAAAGTATCCAAATGCTTCAGATTTAAATAAACATGCCTGCAAGAATGTGGACTATAAAGTGCCCTCAGCTCAGGCTGGCTCTCTTCTACTGCGCTGTTCTTCATGAGGTATTCAGTCCTCCTCTTTTGAACTCTAAAGAGCTCTAATAGCCGTCTTGATCTTCCCGTTTTCAAAGAAAGAAATGTTTGAAAACTTTTCCAGCCCGAAAATACTGCTCTGTGACCCTTAAAGTAGGTCTAGTCTGGAAACTAGAAGCAGCTTAACTGCTACTTGACACCCTGAGGAAGAATCTGAGAAGAGTGAATAAAACCGCTGGGGGTTTTGCTGTAAGACTCGAGCCCAGTTGTGCTCAGGGGAATCTGCTATAGTGTAAATGATAAATGCATTCATTAGACTCAGCAAATTGTGCTGTGTAGGGTGCCTTGCTCTGGCTTTGGACCATAAGCTGTGGAGAGACAAACACAAGTTGTCCGGCCAAAACAGAAGCTTCATCACCCTAAGGCATGCTCAACTCTCACAGACCGTATGCTTAGCGCTCACCGGACATTCTTCTGTTCACTATCAATCTCACACCCTGTAGGAAAATTAGCAAGGCTGCGCGTCGTGTGAACAGACAGCTGCAGGCAGACTCATGGAAAGGGGGAATGAGAGAGTTCAGATGGAAAGAGGGAATTTATTTTGTTTCTGAATCCAAGCAAACGCTCCAGGTTTCTGATGATTTTTTTCTCTCTCTCTCTATCTCTCTGGCTTTCTCTCTCTCTGACACACATTGTGATTAAAATGAATGTTTATGACCAGAGCCTAAAATCAATTGATTTATTTATCCTATAATCTTAATTTTATGATTATTTTATGGCCATTGAACTGTGTGTTTTATTATCATAAAATATTGTATTATTATTTTATTAGCATACCATATAGCATAATAGTAAAATTACAATACTAATATTTACAGCACTTTCAGTATGTTATTGTTTTTTTCAACAATTATTGAACCATAGAGCAATGATAATAATAATAATAAAAATAATATATATATATATATATATATATATATATATATAGAGAGAGAGAGAGAGAGAGAGAGAGAGAGAGAGAGAGAGAGAGAGACCAGTTATGCGCTTGCAAACACACAAACACACATCTAAATGATTATAATTAAATCATTGTAAATATCCTGATTATTACTGTTTTATATATATATTTTTTTTATTACTGTTTTATTCTACAATATTGATTGTTAAATGTACAGTGTTTTCTGATCTATTATTATTTTTATTGATATAAATGAATAATATGATATATATGAATGATATAATATATTGAATAATAATATGATATATTAAATAATAATATGACATATTGAATAATAATATGATATATTGAATAATAATATGATATATATATATGAATGATATGATATATTAAATAATAATATGATATACTGAATAATAATA
>CAIGQQ010037872.1:3445194-3500619 GCA_903798035.1 Danio albolineatus
GGTCTCATTTAAGTATTGGTCTCATTTAAGTATTAGACTTTTTATGTGATCAGAGGTTTAAATTTCTTTTTAAAATTATTTGTCTTCATGTATTTGTGTTCAAAATTTCAACACAGGCTCATTCTAATTACTTACCACCATATAAATTTCTGCAGAGCACTAAATACATCTCAGGAGCCACGTTTTTTTTTTTTTTTTTTTTTTTTTTGCAGTTTTTGTTTTCGCGAATCCACCAGAGGCAGCTCTATACACTTTTTGAGATCTCAAATTTATCTCGCGACTGCCATTCGTGCCTGCTCTTCTTGTGTAAATCCACCGGAAGCCGCTGTCGACTGACCAACCGACTGATCCTCCCACCCGCCCCCTTCCATAAACCCAACCATTAGGGTTTTAAAAAGCCCTGATTGACCAGCGCCCACCCACTTCACTAAACCCAAACGACGTGTTTTTAAAAGCAATCCAAAAAAGAAAAGCCTTCGCGGCAGCCTGTTTTTACAACGTTTTCAGATTTGACCACATTATCACCCTGTTATTTACTTGTTATTTTATTTGTTGGCTTTTGTTTTTGTCTCACCTGCTTTCTGGAACTGTTCTTTGCTGGACTCAAACCCCATCATCGTGGTCAACTCCCCTCTGAGTCTCAAGTCCACCGACGTACATGGCGAGCTACTTGACAAACTGGTAACAGTGGAAAAGCCATCCACACGGAGGTAAGCGGTCAGCTGGTAAGCACGAAAAGGAATGGTGTCATACCGCCTCGTAGCATTCGTTTTAAAGACAAAATGCATTGATACATACCTCTGGTTACATAATTTGCGATCTTCAGAAATGTAAATAGGGCTACATTTTCACAGTGAGCCTATGTTGCAACCAGTCTGCTCAAAGAGAATGTTGTTGTAAGTAAATAAATAAATAAATAAATAAATAAATAAATTCATCAGCTGTAATATTCTGTATTATTCAGTTAAACTAATGATTTTTTAAAAATATTTATCTGGAGAAAAATATCACTGGATTAAACTTCCAAAGGTTTACATAAGGACAATAACTTTAACTAAACAAATAAAGAAAAAAAATGGTATCTGTCTAAATTTAAATGAATAGCAGAGTCACACTCAATGGTAATGACACAGAGGAACAATATTGTTGGATTTGCTTTCAAAACAAAATTCTAGAAGCTCATTTATAGTTACCATTGTGGCCATTGTTTAATTTTAATATTGAATTATAGTATTTATAAAGTCTAGTATCATTCTTGAGTTTGTGAGTAAGCCTGGAGAAAAGCACTGGTAAATATCACTCCTCAAAGCTGCAGCATATTTAAAGATTTAAAAGGTATTAACCAAAACCCCAAAGTGGTTGTGGGCAAATATCTCTCAACCCATTTTCAAATGTGATGAACAAAACTGGACCGATAGCAATGACATCATGAGCTGGTGTCAGTGCAGAATCTCTACGGACGTCCCATGGAAAACGTTAGCGTTTGTTTGGTGTTGATTAGCATGTTGTTGTGCTCTGTCTGTGTGTGTTGCCCGCTGCAGGTGGTTGGCCCCTCTTGGCATGGCTCTGAACGATGGTCTCAGTTAACGTAAAGGCTGAAGCATGCGTGTGAAAATGATCCGCTGGAGAATGTGGCTGCACCAGCTGTTTGCTAGTGTGGAGAGTGTTTGTGGGTGGAGCACCAGGGGCTTTATTCTAAAATGAGCCTGTTTGTTGTGGGAAATGATTGAAATTATATAAGCGCTTTTCTTCTTCGTTGGGGCTATGTTGTCCCATCAGATGTTTCCAGGAAAAAAACAACAAAAAACATACTTTTTGAATTGTTTGAAATGTTCATGAATAATGTTTTATATTTATTTTTTTAAGTGTAGCAAAAGAAAAGAAAAGAAATAATACAATGTAAAACCCAATTGTCAACTTTATCAAATGAAATCAGTGGAGTTAACTCAAAACTTACAGAAAGGTAATCCTACCCATTTGAAAACAGTTTTGACCTCATTACTTTAACTTAAATGGAGTAAGTTCACAGTGCTCATATAGATTATATTTTACTCAATTGGTTTGTAGCAATCTTAACTTATTAGTTTTTACAGTACTCAGTTGGTTTGAGTTCTCTTCATTTATTGGGTTTCACTGTGCTCAAATTGCTTCGTTTACTCAAATGGAGTAAGTTCACCGTACTCATTAGGATTAGTTTTTGAACTAATATGGTTTGTTGCAATCAGTTTACTCAAATGGTTTGAGTTACCTTAACTTTTTGGGTTTTACAGTGTAGTGTTTAATGACAGATTAGCCTATATAAAGAATAGTCGGCCAAATGTTTGGTATTTCAAATGCATGCTTCTTTTTAATGTGTATAGTTTGTTTGTAATGCAGACTACACAATATTTTTGTCTGCTGTGAAAGTCATTGTCAATAATTTTATTTTATTTTTAATTTTTTGTCATGAACAATAAGTATGCCAGACAACACTGAGTACGCTTACATGGACACCAGTAATCCAATTTTATTGTGGTTAAGACAATACTCTAATTAAGAGTTTACCATGTAAACGGCCATTTTTGATTACCTTAATCTGAATAAAGTTATAATCAAACTAAACAGAAATCAGATTAAGATGTGGAGTATGCTGATTTTAGCCACATTATTGAAGTGCTCCACAGACATGTAAACACCTTAATCAAACTATTACCGTCTTGTAGGATTTTCTCCACATTTTGTGACAGGATATTTCATACACACATGGCTATTTGACACTATTCTCTGCAGCTACCGAGTTAGTGAAGGACCCTAGACACCTGCACAGTGGAGGTTTTTTCCCCGTACAGCGGGCCAGATCAAATTCCATTAAAACAACAGTCTTCCAGCAGTTCCTCGCATCCAATATCTTGTTTGTCACAGGGATGACAGATGATGTCCTGAATGTAAGTGAAAGTGCCAAACTGCAGTTAGTCGACAAAGTAAAAATGAAACCCCCCGAAATTACATGAAACTCCGGTGGACATGTGGATAGTGCAGTGACTAGAATCATGTGCTATAACAAGTAAAACAGGATCATGAAAGGAACATTCAAAAAGCAACTCATGTAAATCCCTTAATCATGTTATTGTCTTCAGATTAAGGCAAATAATTTGGTTACTGATGTCTATGTAAACATAGTCACTGTGCTTTCCAACCGATCAATGTTTGCTATCTATTGCTATACAGTTGGCAACTCAACATGGCATCTCAATGAACACTGTAACAGGTAAAAATAATCTTCAAAACTATAACATGCATATGAATGAAATTGCGTCTCATTCACAATGGAGCACGCTGATTGGTTCGAACCAAGGCTGTAAACCCAATGAAGTCACTTTGTACTGGCCGATACAGACATCCAATCTCCACACTGAAGTTAACACAATGATCTCATCGCTGTGACGTAGCTTTAAAATTTCTTTTTAAAGCTGGAAGAATGAATTGTCTTGATTTTTTTTGTATTATTATTTCCCCCGAATCTAAACAAAAACAACCAATTTTCACTTATTAGTAAAATATATGTGTTCTAATAGTGTTTTTAGCAACCTGGCAGAAAAATGTGTTTTGGTGTTTCGTGACCCTTTAATGACATGCGGGATGTCATTGTCAAATCGTAATTATTGAGCGACTTATTTAACAAACAATGGTTGCTTCTGAAACTGCACATTTCTGCATATAAAACACAATGTAACAAAAGAAATATGACTGAATTCAGTGTACTCGTAAAAGTGTAGGTAAAAAGTACCCGGGTGACTTATACTTCTGGCGAGGTTCTGAAATGAGATGCATAAGACGAACTATCCAGAGAAAAGGACTGAGTATACATTTCTTTCAATAAAAATATATATTTTTGTGATTGTACTGACCCCAAACTTTTAATCAGTGTTGTATATTCATATGATTTCAAACTAAGTAGTGTACATACATAGTTTTTTATATTAAAACAATGAAAGCATTTACAAAAATAATAATAATGTTTACAAAAGCTTTTTTGTCTCAAAGGCAAAAAAAGAGGCCAGTGGCCACTGATGCATATTAGGTTTCAGCACCGTAGACAGCACTAAGTAGGACTTCTTTATTGCTTATGTGGATCGAAACACTTAGACATGTAAGTTTCCTATTAAGATTTGTGTTAGTCTTACGCAGTGGTATTTATACTGAGAACAACATGGAGAGACGCAGAGTATAATAACAGAGGTGATTTTCCAGCTCCCATCTGGACGGCGCTTCCTGAGAAACGACCTGAACGACAACAGCAGTGATTCGTGAAGAGAGGCGAGCGCCGCTCAAGACGCAATCTTGAACTTGTTTCCCATCTCCCACGAGAAGACCGCAGTGCATTCTGCTGCTTTTCTCTCGCTGACGGGCCTGTCCTATGGTTAGGCAGCATGTAAATGCCAAACTGAAAAACCCCAAGACGCAGGCCCTTCTTCACAACCCGGCACTGCTCTACTGAGAACCCAGCAGTTTTATGAATTAGTCAAATAAGCGTGGAGCCAGGACTTATTGCAGTATGATATTCGCGAATCTGACTCTGGAGAACGGTTCATGTCCACTAGACTCATCTCCACTTAAGACTTACTCAGAGTCTGACTTAATCATTGGGGGGGCGCATGGGGGTGTTCTCCGGTTTACCGCATGAAGGATGTGTGGATCAGAATGCGGACAAGCAAACACCGGGCTAAATGACAGAACCCTAACATTTTCCAACAGCTCTCATTGCGTCGTACTATTCTATCGACAGAGCACATCATATTTCTTCCGCCTATCCAATTACTTCACATTTGAGCATCATAAATACTGCGGAAGGGAGACCGAGGGAGGAAACTTTGAAGGCCCATTGTTCCTGCGTGCTGGCGTGGACCAAACTTCCCCTACCAAATCTTAATCTGAGCAGTTGTAAGTGACACACTGGCTTCAGATTAGCAATGCGGGGCAAACTTTGCCAGCAGCTCTGACAGAGGAAAGGAAACTGCTGAGCTCGTAAGTCATCCGAAGAGTATTCCAGACAAACACTCTATCTGACACTCAGAGAAGTACTCAAACATGTGTCTCGAGCACAGGCAAGAGTTTTGACTTTAGGGGTCCCTGTACATGGAAAGTTTATTTCTGCATCGTGTGTCAATCTTTAGATTTATTATGTATGGCTAATTGATTTTATTGCAGGAAAGAGGAAAAACTGCCCACATGCATATGTTTAATGCATAACCCGGTCTTGACGTGGATGCACTTTTACTGGCAGTGACACGTTTGCGCTAATTCTGTGAATCGGTCAGAGCTTCTGAAGCTCTCAGTGGGGACTCAGAAATACCACACCAAATTGAATGAATTTTAAATTTGCCATACCGTATGACTGAGATCCGTGTGAAATATTTGAAATGCGTTAAGGTGAGCGTGGCTCATAACTCACGGTGAAGTATTGGGATGATGATCCGTGCAGGTTTAGTTGCGCTAAAGTAGCCCTCGTCTCAGACACTGCACATGGACAATGTGTTGAAATGGTGGGATATGCAAGTTGGAAATGGATTTGGTTCTGCTGGACGTGCGTCCTATTCTGGTCTGAAGCACATGTGCTGTACAGCTCAGTATATCAGATGAAATCTCCATACCGTTGCTGTTTATGGGGATTCATAAATGCATATTTTGAATGTGCTTTATGGTTTAATGGACAGAGAGTAATGATATCTAAATTGGTAAAAGTTTAAAAATAATTTCATGTCACAATAATTTTTACACTAATTAGATTATTTTAAGGTCGTATGGAACATTTTTTTATTATTATTTCCCCTTGAGTTCCATTTATAATATTTGTAATGACTTTTTCTGCATGCGTGAAGCAAAAGTCATAACTTATATTTTCATGAGCATTTTTTTCCACCCTTTCTCATACGCCTAGAATAAAACAAGCTGTTTGTGCTGCTGTGCCTTGGAGATCTGTTGGATTTGAACAGGGATACAGTAGTTTTCTGCCAGAAACTGTGCAAGTTTTGTCAAGATTTGCTTCTTAATAGTTTTATTGATCACTTTTTCTTCTTGTTATATTTTCAAGCCTAGTAGGTGGCAACAAGTGACTGCCTTTAGCATGAATGTATTAGCAAGCTTTGAATTATTCACTTGCATCATTTGTCAACAACAATTTTTTTATTTTCAAACGAAACCACTGTGTGTTGCCCTGAAGTGCATGACGTTTAGATCTTTGTCTATTTTTCTCTGACAACAGAAATAACCTCTGATCCAAGTTTATAGAGAAAAGTAAAAAGCTTTGAGGTAATTAGTCAACCGTTATTACTGAAATGTGTATATTCCATACAAAGTGTGAAGCAGATTTGGTAGTTCTACTTACCTGAATCACAGTGCGCACGTGGCATTGTGGAAAAGTTCCAATGTTTTTCAACAAGGTGTACCTAGTGTACCTACAGTACAGTAGGTGTACACTCCCTATGGAAATCTGCATGCCTCTATTGAAAATGACAAACTTTCATTCATTCATTTTCTTTTCGGCTTAGTCCCTTTATTAATCCGGGGTCGCCACAGCGGAATGATCCGCCAACTTATCCAGCATATTTTTACGCAGCGGATGCCCTTCCAGCCGCAACCCATCTCTGGGAAACATCCACACACACTCATTCACACTCATACACTACGGACAATTTAGCCTACCCAATTCACCTGTACCGCATGTCTTTGGACTGTGGGGGAAACCGGAGCACCCAGAGGAAACCCACGCAACCACGGGGAGAACATGCAAACTCCACACAGAAATGCCAACTGACCCAGCGACCTTCTTGCTGTGAGGTGAATGTGCTACCCACTAGGCCACCGTGGCGCCCGAAAATGACAAACTTAAATAAGCGACTGCTCAGCAGCCACATTTTAATAAAACTGTAGCATACTGTACATACCGAACTTCATACTGAACTTTTTTTTATCATTATTGACAATGGTGTAGGGTCAATAGGGTGCCACGGTGGTGTAGTGGGTTGCACAATTGCCTCACAGCAAGAAGGCCGCTGGTTCGAACCTCGGCTGGTTCAGTTGGCATTTCTGTGTGGAGTTTGCATGTTCTCCCCATGGTTGCGTGGGTTTCCTCCGGGTGCTCTGGTTTCCCCCACAAGTCCAAAGACATGTGGTATAGGTGAATTGGGTAAGCTAAATTTTCTGTAGTGAATGAGTGTTTATGGATGTTTCCCAGAGATGGGTTGCAGCTGGAATCGCATCCGCTGCGTAAAACATGTGCTGGATAAGTTGGCGGTTCATTTTGCTGTGGCGACCCGAGATTAATAAAGAGACTAAGCCAAAAAGAAAATTAATGAATGAATGTAGGGTCAATAAATACAGATACTGATTTTATCACCCAACCACACCTAAACTTCACCACTACAACAACTGTACACTTTCTACCTTACTTACTAATAATAAGCAGTAAATTAGAAGTCTATTGTGGCAAAAGTTGTTAAGAGGGGATATGTGTTCCCAATACATTGCCAAAAGTTCTTAATGAGATTATGGCAATATAGTATAGGGGCCACTTTTGACTGTTAACTAGCTGCTGATTAGCATATCTGATATTAACAAACTACCTGATTATTAGTACTTACTGCATAAATGACATTTTC
Source organism: Danio albolineatus (assembly GCA_903798035.1). Taxonomy (NCBI): domain Eukaryota; kingdom Metazoa; phylum Chordata; class Actinopteri; order Cypriniformes; family Danionidae; genus Danio; species Danio albolineatus. The sequence goes on from CAIGQQ010037872.1 coordinate 3,452,832, forward strand.
TGCATCATACTCAGCACCTAAACTTAACTACTACCTTTTCAACTATTAATAAGCAGCAAATTAGAAGTTAATTGATGCTAAACACATAGTTAATTGTGGTAACACATTATTTTGATGGTTCATTTGAGTATAAGTAGACTGTCTGTTTAATATTTGTTGATACTGCTCCTTCAACAGACATTTAACTGACTATAAGAAACTTTGCAAGTACATGTCAACTTACACCAACCCTAACCCCAACCCTAACCTAACGGTCTACTTATAATCTAATGAGAATTAGTTGCGATGTAACTTAAATTAAACAAACAGACCATCAAAATAAAGTGTGACCTTAATTGTTTGTTAATGCTAAAAATGGGACCTTAAAATAAAGTGCGACTGATATTATGTTTTCTTGTTTCAATAGTGAAAAAGTAGCACATTAGCTCACATGAGACACCACCTTGACACCTGTCAATCATGAAGTCCGAATCTGTGCTCTCTGGTTTGTCAGGGCGTGACTCTCCCCCGTAAAACACACACCGTGTGATGCACAACTTCCCTTTCCTGCCGACACACAGCTGCGTGTCTGAGGCTTGGCGCTCTGCTCTCGTAAATCAAGGCTTTCTGCAGCAGCAGGATCCAATCAGGCCCAGGTGGAGGCCCAGGGGGCAGCTCGGGGGCCAGGCCTGGGGAATACAAGCTCTGTGCTGGATACCAGAAAACACTGAAGGCCCAGTACAGGGGAAAGTGCAGAGGACCCGAGATAGAGCCCTGAGGGATGCCAGTACGCTGGAAGACCTTGGGGAAAATCCATCACATCCAGTACTAACCTCAGGTTTCTCTTTACTCTTTCATACACACAAACACACACATTTTTTTGTGCGCTTTCTTTCTCAGTGATGTGCCCATGCATATTTCTTTCAACAACTTATCCCCCAAATACACACAGACATACCCGCAACCTTTTGGTGGTGTCTCTTCACAGGAGAGAGAGAGAGCTTGCGAGGGAGGGGTGAAGGAGGGATGTTGATGAAAAGTGGCACAGGCCCACGGAATGTGATCAGGCCTCCACATCTGCAGGAAAGACGAAACCGGCCTCCCAATTTTACAATGATGATGTCAGCCTGCCTACATGACAGTGTGTGGCTGAGGTGCCAAGTTTCTCCTCTTTTTCTTTGTTTTTTTTCCTTTTTCCCTCTCTACCCCTTTTCACTGTCTTTTCTGTTCTATGTGCTTTTTATATAAAAAAAATCCCCCTTCCTCTCTTATTTATTTTCTTTTTTCCTCTGTTCACAGAGATGATTAGTTGCATGTAACTAATTTAATCACACTTTCTTATGGGGAATTGAGAGCTGGATCAGAATATCATTTATTTATCATCTCAGATATGTGATTAGTAGCACTACACATTTCGATGCCTTGTTTAAAAACAACATCACCGATAAAATGTTTTATTTTCTGTACACAACAATAGACAAGTGGCTATTTTATTTGTAAGGGACAACTGTATTTACAATTTTACACAGTTATATTAGATTAGAGGGGTGCCAGGGTGGCTCAGAGGTCACCCTACAGCAAGAAGGTCGCTGATTTGAGTCCTGGTAGGGTCAGTTGGCATTTCTGTGTGGAGTTTGCATGTTCTCCCAGTGTTCTCACAGGTTTTCTCCGGGTTTTCCGGTTTCTACCACAGTCCAAAGACATGTGTTATAGATGAATTGAATAAACTAAATTGTACGTTGGCCGAGGAAAACCTCACCTTTCAAAGATCACCTACAACTTCACTGACCAATAGTCACAGCACAGCAGTGTCCGTCACAATTTTGGGTCCCTTTGAAGCCTTTCCGTTGTGTTCAACGTTCAGCGTTATTGTGTTGTGTGAAAATGCAGTGCATTTTCTTAATGTTTGTGTTGTGGTAAAATACAGCGCGTTTTTTAATGTGTATGCGTTGTGAGGATTTGCATCAGCGTGCTGTCAAACGGATCTTTTCTTAATACGTGGGTGTTTTTTTGTAATTGCATGTGTTTCCTAAAATTTCAGCACGTTAAGCTCTCTTGGCCACCCTAAAATTGGTCTTATTGTATGTGTATGAATGACCGTGTATAGATGTTTCCCAGTACTGGGTTGCAGCTGGAAGGGCATCTGCTGTGTAAAGCATATGCTGGATAAGTTGGCAGTTCATTCCGCTATGGTGACCCCTTATGAATAAAGGGACCAAGCCAAAGGAAAATGAATAAATGGATCAACATTATATTATATTATATTATATTATATTATATTATATTATATTATATTATATTAGATTATATTAGATTAGATTAGATTAGATTAGATTAGATTAGATTAGATTGTCAATATTAGAAGGTAGTTTTGATGAGCTACTTTTGCATACTTCGATTTTACTGAAAAAAAAATCCCTTTTTCCAATTTATGTTTTTTGTCTCTTCACAGACTGGTCATTTCATTTTATTAGTTTATCATCAGGATGCATAGGTATCAATGTTGTGTTCCCTGATATGAATTATTATTATATTTTATGTTCACTGTTAGTGATGGTAACCATTAACTTGCATTATATGAATCCCAAAGGACTACTGTTCCAGGTAAGTGAAGTTTCACAAACTAATTTCGAGAGTAGCATGTGATATGATTGATCGCAGCTGGTCTCGCATCTATAATCATTAGTAAGCCAATCAGATCATTCCAAACTCACTATAAATAGCTTGACTACCCCCTCATCTTTTTGAAGAATACCCCCATCCACCCCATCTCCACCTTTCCTCCTTTACCAGGGGGAGCTCTCAAGAACTGCCCGATCTCGCACCCCCTCACATGCTCATTGACTAGGCGGGAGCCCTGGGCTCAATTATCTCAGCGCTCAGGGTTCTCTCCTAGGACAGCATGCCAAACCTGCTATTATTATCAAGCAATATCTAAGTGTGAACTCTTGAAAGTGTTTTACTAGGCAAACTTCATCTTGTATGGCCTGAGAGTGAAAATTAACTGCAATGTTTGTTTTTTAGATGAACTATTCCTTTTAACATGTTAAAATGATGTTCAGTTGATGGTGTTTTAAAGAATACTTTGTTAAATAGAATAGTCATAGTATGTCATTTTCCATTTAGCATTTTACTGTCACTTGAATGTGTCCTTAATGAACAACATTATTTATTTCTGTTAGAAAACAGTAACTACTACTTGCTAGGGGTATGATTTCCATTATCTGGCAGTGAGCGCAAAAGACTTGGCTTTGCCTAGTGGTAAAACAGCAGAAGACTTGAAACAGACTGTGAAGAAACTTGAATGAATGAATTATATTCTTCATTCATTTCTCTTCAAAATACACTTGTAAACACAGCATTAAAGCTGGTGACCGCAGATGCAGGGAAAGTCCCTTTGATTGGCATTGGGTGACACTCGCCACCCAGTGCAGGTCGACCCTGCAGAGTCTAGCTTGGTAGTGCTGATGACAATTCCCGTATGTTTTTCTTGTGTGAAGTCTCTCTTTATGAGAAACAGCTTTTCTCTTGCGCGTTTCGTGGGAAAAGGATCCAGATTCCACTTCACAGAGAGTGCGTGTGGTGAGGAAGCACGCGTTTCATCGTTACTCCGATCAGTTCGATTAAATGGAATATTATTATAATTCTTTTCTGCTCAAAGTGCTGCAACACCAACATAATGAAGTCATAAATTACACTCCTTTTTTCAGGGGCGGGACAAAAAAAAGATAATTTCATCTAATTTCACCTCAATGAAATAAAGATGGAAACTTTTGCTCTCATTGTGCCAGTAGCAATGGCTTTCTTAAACACGAGCAGAGAGCGAAACACAGTCCCTTGACAAGATGACTGGGTTTTTGCCAAGAAGAAAGTGGTGAAAAATCCATTCTGCCTACCTGGGGGTCAGATGCAGTTAGCTCCATACTTTGATCAACAGTAAAGAAAAGTACTTTCCCCTCATTTTAAATGTCCAAGCAGCAGCTGTAGAGGGATTCTATTTACATATTAAGGAAAACAGGGCGAAAGGATGGAGAGACGGAAGGTTGTGTTACAGACCGAGGCTCCAAATGGAAGCATTTTACTGAACTGATTCTGTTGGGCTACTTTCAACACCAATCAACATTAAAGTGTTAAAAGGGCTAGAAAGCGCACACACACACACACTCAAACACACACATACAGTACATGCACAATTCTGTTCACAGTTTGCTGTAGGCTACACAAACATACAAAAGCTGTTTGTTGTACAATTCTATACACACAATCATTCAAAACATTCCTTCTCAAAACATTCACACAACACTCTGTGCCCATTATTTCATCCACAGTTTCATCCGGTATGTCAACAGGCTTTGGATAGATCTCACTGGAAAAGTATTTTTGGTGCTTTCACTTGACCGTAGATCCAAGAGCAGCAGCAAATGTTTTATTTTAAGGAAGGAAATAACAGGATGTGTTTCTTTTCCAGGTCGAAGAAGTAACAAGGTGCACCAGACAGCTTTTTGGGAACGTTTGCAATCCGCTTAATTCAGAAAGTGTCCGTGGCACATCTGAAATGCATTATCGTTTGCTGGAGTCCTCGATGCTGTATAAGCGCTGAAGGCCGCAGGTGTGAGCGGGTGTGCAGCTCAAAAGAGTAAACAATATACTGTGTGGTCATAAACAGTGGACGTTATTTAGACGTGTTCAGAGCACATCTCTCATCTCTGAAACTCAGACTGCTGAATGCATCAGGTGCCCAAACCGACAGCAGCGAGTTTAACTCTTTGATTTAGGTTTATTTAGTTTAAGCGGCCTTGCTTGTCATTTTTCTAACGCATGGCTATGGCCACACACAAGGGTTGCCTTGGTTAAAAAAAGAAAAGAAAGTTTATTAGAAAAACATGCCTCACACATTTTTGCAAAACTTCAAAAACGTACCTCTACACATAATTTGACCCCGGTTGCAGCTGAAATGAACATTAGAAGCAGATAAAAACACTAACAGCGTTTATTCTTTTTACTAATTTCTGCACAGTTTCTTTTACAGTGCCAACAATAAAATTACAAGTATCGTTGTTACAGATATTTATTATTAATTGTTGATAACTAAAGCTTTTAGAGAAATTATGTTGTAATTAATAGCTCTATGCAGACAAGTTAAAGAGTACCTATTTTACCTCTTTATCAAGATATAATATAAGTCTTTTGTGTCTCCAGAATACGTCTGTAAAGTTTCAGTTCATAATATATTATATATTATACCTTTCTGAATATTGGGATTTTCAGCTATGAACACAATGTAGCTGTAGCTAAACCCAACCACCACAGTTATTATTGTCTACACCTTCCCCAACCCTAAACCCAACCATCACACTTATTAACATCTACACCTACCCCAACGCTAAACCCAACCATCACAGTTGTTTACATCTACACCTACCCCAACCCTAAACCCAACCATCACAGTTATGGCCCGTTTCCACTGAGTGGTACAGTACGGTACGGTATGGGTCGGTACGGGTCACCTTTATCAGGCTTGCGTTTCCACTGCAAAAGGGTACTCTTTTGGTGGGCGTGGTGTACGACAGAAAGTTTGTCGACGTCATTTTCGCTCGAGGAAAAGTCTACAGTAATGCTTTATGGGTCGTTCACAAATCATACGGGAAACACTTCTCACAAAACAGATGCTTTATTATACACAAAAACACTGGTGTATAAACGTTCATTATGACTGAACATGATCTGATTATAACTGCAGATCAATGATGCGAAATAGCCTACGGTCCGCGATTATATCAAATAAATAAATAAATGCAGCATATATGAACACACAGCCCCACACAGTCTCCGATGTTACCAAATTACAGAAAAACTACACACAGCAGACATGTATGCCTTATTTAGGTTCAAAAACAATACGAAATAGAGCCCCGTCTGTGCAAACCTCTCATCTGTGTCTTTAATCTTCACCAGTACATGTAGCCTCTCCGTCATTATTCTCTCGTTAGAGAGTGACTCCGTCATTCCGAGTTTATAATAGTCCAGGTTAAGATCTTTGTTATTTCAAACATTGACGCGGACGCGGGCACAAGAGAGAAGCGAAACCTCGCGCTCGCGCTCGCGCTTATGGGCTCGTAACCCATAAGAATCTGCTCTTCTCTCGGCTTTGTGGCCGTTCAAGAAGACGACAAGGTTTGTTTAAGCTCGGGTCGACCATGGCTCGTTATTATATGCTGATATTATTTCGGAGCATTGCCTCTCGGCTGTGTTTTAAACATGGCGGGTCCTTTGTTTTCATTCTGCTTGTTGCATGAGCAAATGACGTATCTCTGTAAGCCAATGGCGTTCAGCTGCGCGTCTAGCTCCACCTTACGGGACCCTTTCTGGGTTTGGTACCCTTTCGAAAGGGTGACCAAAAAGGGGTACGGTACGGTTCAGTTCGGTACGCTTTTAGACAGTGGAAACGGCCTTAAAAGCGTACCGAACCGTACCGTACCGTACCGTACCACTCAGTGGAAACGGGCCATTATTGACTTCTACACCTTCCCCAACCGTAAACCCAACCATCACAGTTATTAACTTCTACACTTTTTCCAACCCTAAACCCACCCATCAGAGTTAATAACGTACAGCCGCGAGTTGCAAAGGCTTTCATACTTGACGCGCTCATGACAAATCATGACAAACCGATGAAGAAGTCCACCATCTAGCCAACATCTCGTTGTGAGATCTCGCCTGGTTCAGTGGGATCTTGATAACTTCAAGTTGCGCCTCTAACTTAAAACATGTTACACCCCTTCATGTTACACCCCCGTCTTGCAGTCCGCAGACAGATACACTTGTGTCAGAGCCATCTCTTGCTGTGTCAGATAAACAGCACAGTGACAGACATGAACGAAGCAGATATCACGTAAGGTTTGTGAGAAATACTACAGTAAGAACTTTCCCAATAATTATTTGATGTATGTATTGTGGAGTTAAATCAAGCCTTTCTGCAATGATGAGTCCCTCATATTGTCGTTAAAAAGTTCATGCATGCACACACACATAGACACACACAGCGCCCGTGTTTAACCTTGCACTGTTTTTGCACAGCAAATGTGACAGGATACACTTTAATATACACTGTTGTATCAATATCCGTTATGTTAATGTACAAAATAAACCTGATTTAACGTCCAGAAACTGGGTTTGAAGCGTCTTCTTTTATAATTGTACTGACATGCGGCTGCTGTGATGAGTTACATAGCGATTTCACTGTCTTTATTACAAACATGCACTGTATTAAATATGTTTTAAACTTGTAAAACTCGTTCTTGAGGTGCAGATGATCACAGAGAGCTGAACAGATTTTTTACTCCCAGTTGCTTTGCACACGTCCTGTCTTGTTGATATTATTATACGCGTTACTATGGAGATATGTTAATACACGGCTGTCAATCAATTCAGTGGACGGGGAAAACCCTACTTCTACATCATGCTGTGGTGGGCCTCAAAATGGGAGGAATTTAGATCTTATTTTAATGTCAGGAAGTTAAAAAATAGAGACTTATTGTCTTCATATCACCCTAGTATGACTGTAGACAAACTATATATACACACAGTTCAGTCCAAACAGCTTACAAAAGAGGATTTTCTTCATAGGTGTCCTTTAAACAATTTGTAAATAATCAGAATCAGAAAGAGCTTTATTGCCAGGTATGTTCACACATATGAGAAATTTGTTTTCGTGACAGAGCTTCTACAGAAACAGATAAGAAATATATTCAAAAAATAGAAGTGTTAAATGCAAATATACAATTGGACAAGTGTATGTACAGGTGTATTACTATATACAACGTTATATGTGCAGCTGTTATGTGCAAATTGGCATGTAAAGTGTGTTGTTAAATAAGTGTATGTGTGTGTAAAAAGTGTATAGCAAGTAGTGATGTTGGTTCCATGATTATTATCATCAAGTGTTCATGAGATGGATTGCCTGGGGGAAGAAACTGTTTCTGTGTCAGGCTGTTCTGGTGCGCAGTGCTCTGTAGTGTCGACCAGAAGGTAAAAGTTCAAAGAGGCAGTGTGCTGGGTGTGAGGGGTCCTTCTGCTTGCTCTGGATAAGTACAGTTCTTGGAGAGTAGGGAGGGTTGTACCAATGATTCGCTCAGCAGTCCGAACTATTCGACGTAGTCTTCGAAGGTCAGATTTGGTAGCTGAGCTAAACCAGACAGTTATTGCAGTACAGATGACTGATTCAATGATGGAGGTGTAGAACTGTTTCAAAAGCTCCTTTGGGAGGTTGAACTTCCTCAGCCGACGAAGAAAGTACAGCCTTTGTTGAGCATTTTTGACAATGGAGTCAATGTGAGTGTCTTGGAGAATTGGTTTGAATGACCCTTTATTTATCCCTGATTAGTCTAATCCAGTGTAGGTATACAAAAATACACTCAAAATATTGTTTGATCAGACAAATCAGGCACAAAAAATAATCAAAGATATAATTTGGCCAATATTCCACACCAATCAAACCCCTTAAAGGGACAGTTCACCCAAAAATGAAAATGACCTCATCATTTACTCTCCCTCTTATATAGTACCTTTCCAGATTTGGATAATAAATAACTATGGAAGTCAATGGGTGCTAGTTACCAGGATTTTTCAAAACATCTTCCTTTGTGTTTAACAGAAGAAAGTAACCCAATTAGATTTTGAAGGGGTGAAGGATGAGTAAATGATTTTCATTTTTGGGTTAACTATACCTTTAAGTGCATGTTTTGTGAAGTTAAAATATGTTTTTTGCTAAGTATTGAACTCATTTGGTAACTCACATTTCAGAGCACACAAGCATGAATCCCTTAAAAAGTCAAATGCATTTTATGACTTTTTTTTTTTTGTTAGATTTAGCAATCATTAAATTATAGTCCAAATGTATTTATATGTATTTTAATGTTCTGTTGAAAATTTACGACTAACAAAAATGCATCCAATCAAAACATTTGGTCCGAACATTACAATAGGCTACAAATATACCTCTGCACACCCTCTTCATCCAGAAAGGATTAGGTCATTGGCACATTCACAGATTTGTTTCAAATAGAAAATCGGAGGAAAACATCAACAACCTACTTTCTTTAATATTGTAATTACTAACTTTGACGTATTATAGGATTAGTGCATTGTTCATGTGTTCAGGAAGAGTGATTTTTGGATGCTGATTTGCAAAGTGGGAAGTAGGCTTTCAGCACTGTCAAGCTAACATTAGCATTTTCTAAAATCTCCTTTTGCACCTTTAGCATAGGTGTTAGGCCTGTGTTATATAAAAATATGAAAGCATTACCCATTTATTGGCAGTCATTGGTTTTGTAAACTGCCAAAACACGTTTCAACCAACTTTATAAAACACTGTCGCGTTTATTTTGTTTTTGAGAAAACACTCTTTACCGCTAATGATTAGACATTTCACTTTGAAACTGCCCTTAAACATGAAACGAAAAAAAAGACATAATATAAATTGTGCAAAAAATGTCATCACAAGCACGTATTTTTCATGAGCTCATACACAAAGACTGGTGACAGCACTTCTCCGTATTTGGCTGTGTACCGCCGAGCTTCAACAGCATGATTGAGTTATTTTCTGGAACAATAGCACAGGATAATCTGTGTGTCCTTCACATTCATCTCAGAGTCCCATTCAAAGGAGGAATTCTCTTTTTCTCTCACTGGATGTGTGTGTATTTCACTCTCTCTCTTTCTTTTCCTCCTCATCTGTTCTACATTTTCTTCTAATTGCCATTTTTCAAGTTACAGTCATCTGTTATTGTTAGGGTTAAAAATGTCAATCACACAAGTACCAGAGTTCTGCGTGTGTATGTGTGTGGCTGAAATGTCTTGTTTCCATCTTGTTTCCACTCAGACATGTGGAGATGTGGCAGATGTGTCCTGTTTTTGTTTCAAGGTGATGTTGGTGTAAGAAAAGGCCCTTGCTAGCTTGTGGTTTTGCTAGTACATGGTTTGAGCAATTACGTCGTCTTTTAGTTCTATATGAAGTCACACCTTTTACTGAAAAAAAACGAAGGAAAGGTGTTTTGTGTTTAACTTGGAGGGCTGAGAATGTCAAAGGGCAGTTTTATGAATGTGAATGGATTAATGATTGTACAGTAATGTTTGAAATAAGAAATTAGGTAGAGTAACTTCTACCATGTCCATATGATTTTCAGCCTGGTGTTATTTTTAGTAAAAGATAACAACTTATTTTTATCTTCCCGTCTGTTTCTTTCTCAGCACGTTTCTGCAGGTTATGGGAAGCATGTGTGGTTGAGGCAGATATGTTACTGGGATTCATTTAGCCATGTAAGTGTTACTAATCAGATCCTGACTACTTTTGTTTTTCTTTTCTTCTTCCTTTCCCCTCTCGTTTTTTTCTTCTCCATTTTGGTGGGATGATGCCAGCTTCCTTTTCCTCTCGCCATGTCGGACCATCAATGGGATCAAAATAGACCAGGAAAAGCTTATTAAATGGTTAAGGATATTATGTTTATTTGTTCAAATCACAGTTAGTGAATAGGGTTCCAATATTGTGGGTTTGTAAAAAGGGTTTCACTTTAAATCAAATCTCTATGTAACCTAGAAAAACGTCTGCTTATGTGTTTGTTTCTAATTTTCTTTTTGTTTGTCATTTATAATAACAGAGGTTGATGTCCTGAAACTGTCCTAGTTTCTCAACATGTGTCCTAGTGTCCCTATAAGTCTCTAAAACAAAAATCTATACAGTATGCACCTGATTTTAATTATGGCCTCATAAAGATCTTGAAATATAGGGATTTGCTGTATATTTAAATTGCATACATACATTTCAATTCAAATCATTCCTCCATAGCACTTTTACAATGCAGATTGTGTCAAATAAGCTTAACATAGAAGTTCTAGTAAATTGAAACTGCTTCAATCCAGTTTTCAGACTTGAAGTTTAGTTTAGTTCAGTTCGGTGTGGCTTAATTTTCACTGCTGATATTCAAGCCAGTGGTGAGGAACAAAACTTCACCAATTGACAAAAGTGAAGGGAGAAAAAAAACCTTGAGAGAAACCAGGGTTAGTTGGGCATGACTATTTCTCCTCTGGCTAAACTTCTTGTGTATAGCTGCAGTATAGGCACTGGAGAATGCTGGTCGTCCATCGTGGAGAAAGACAAACATCAAAAAGTCTTGAAATTAAAGGTATGTTTTGAACAATAAATACACACTTAAAATGAATTTTCAGCTAAATTATTTTTTAAAATAGCTCTTTGGACCCGTAAAGCAAAAATAGAAAACTTACAAAAAATTGTATCTAAAATAAATGCTGATAATGAAAAAAATCTTGATTAAATTAAAGTGCAAATTCAAATGAAAAATACAAAAACTAAAAATATTAAGCTGCACAACAGTTTTCAGTTTTCAATAATATGAGTGAAATTTCCCCTCATGTAAAATTAGAATTTCTAAAAAATTAATGTATAATAATTACAATCTGTATAAATAATGAATATACATGATTTTTTATAGAGATAATTATAAATCCTATATTAATATTTATACAACAGTTCTGTCTAGTTCTGAGAGCCATGCTATATTCTACAAATAACAACACTCGTACCACCCCTTCACACTTGTGTATTACACCGCCCACATACAGTGACAAGCAGAGGACACTCTACAGTTTGACAAATATTGCGGCTGTTGGACAATATAATGTACTTTTGAGGCTTTAGCTTTTTTTTGTCAAAAACATAGTTGTTTAGATTGCAGCTGTGCAGTTTATTTATGAGGATAGTGTCTATTTTAAAATATTTGTATTTTCGTAGCATTGGGTTCAGTGCATCGGCCATCATCAACCTGTCTGAACAGACCAAAGAAAGTGATGGTTGACGCTCCACCACAGGATGGTGACAGAGGCCACATAAGTCCTTAGGGGCGAAAAACTGCATTTTCTCAGTGTAAGTTTCAAACTACAGCTGAACAAATCATTATAAATCAGGTAAGTGACATTCTGAGTGGATCTCTCTATTTTGTGTTTTGTAGTGCTATATTTATACCACAGAAACTGGTACTGTTTGCTTTGCTTTGGCTTTTTCAGGGTTTATTATTGTGAAATCCCGATTGCAACAGAGAAATACTGGGAAATCTCTGTAGATTGTTGGCATTTCATGCCGTTCAGCCTTATAATTTTAAAATGTGAGCAAAAATTACCTGTTTTGTCATCACTTTAGACATTACGCTAGAGAATCATTTAAATACTAGCTGTAAAGAGATGTTTGGGAATTAGCAACGCTTTCACCCGGAGGAAACCCACGCAACCACGGGGAGAACATGCAAACTCCACACAGAAATGCCAACTGACCCAGCCGGGGCTCAAACCAGCAACTTCTTGCTGTGAGGTGAACGTGCTACCCACTATGCCACTGTAGCGCCCTATTGCTCATTTAAATTTCTAAATTACATGTGCATTTGTATATTTATTTAAATAAATCTGGTCACAATATTGCATGTCCTAATAAGTAGAGAGAGAGAAAAATGAAATGGTCTAACATTATCTTACAATATACATTGCTACATACATCCGATTCCACAATCATCCGGCAACCATCATATGTTCTCCTCAGTGCTCCCTGGGAAATGCCGCTTGTGGGACACCCACACAATCAGGATGCTCATTTCATGCTGTTCATCCAATGGGATTTATTCACACAATATTTTTTCTCTCTTTCTTGCATTAAAGCTTGCTTCTGAACTACAAGTCAGAAATCCAACCCTCTTTCTACGAGTCGGCCTCCTGGAACAGTCCCTGAAAATGACACCTGCGACACAGACGCGATGGCTATAAAATGACAAATTCGACGAGGGGAAGGAGAAAGAGAGAGGGAATGAAAGAAAGAGCAGGGGAGGGGGGAGGGGGTATGTGATGGGAGAGCAGGGCTTTCTCAGCACTAGTAGGAGCAGATGGTGAGCACATTTTGCACATCATTTGTGAATGATTTCAAAATCTATTTATCTATTCCAAAGAGATCGCTGGAATCCCCATCTGCCTGTCTTTTTTCTCCTCTCTCCTATAATCGTTTCCATCCCTCCATCTTAAAACGGAGAAGAAGAGGAGGAGGATTCTGGCTCGGTGAGAGAGAGAGACAGAAGACAGAGAAAAAAGGGGCCTCCATCATAAAGAATGTAATACTGCCACTGTTGAACATCAGCAGGGAGCTGCAGGCAGAAGCCCTTCATAGTGAGTGATTGACTTTAATGTAAATCACAGGTCTGACAGACCACAGCACAACAGGAACGCTCCAATCTCCATGTGTGTCTGAGCATATGTAAATACGCATGAAACCTGTACATAAACATGCCACTTTGCTTTTAAGAAGCCCTCCATAAACACACTCACCCACGGGCCTGCTAACCTGCTTTACGTTTTAAAGGTCCTGTGGAGTGCTTTGAAATGTGCATTTTTTTTGTTCGATGTTTGATGTAACTTAAACTGAAACATGAAGAAAGGACAAAACATAGAGTAGCTCCTCCCCTTTTTGAAAAACAGCCAATAGAGTTTAATTTTTATCACAGCTCTGCCAGTGAGAGTGGATGAGCTTAAACCAAGCGGCAACATCCCGCTCTCCCTCGTGAAGCTAGAAGTAGCTGGAACTGCAATTCATCTATATTCTGCAAGGCTTGGCTCTATAATAGAGCGCATTTCTATTGAGCCCAATGTTAAAATGGCCAACTTTACAGCAGAAAAAAAGGTGTTTACAGTCTGATACATGTTTTTGATGTGTATATAGCTACTGTAATATTTTACTTCATGACAACTGTGAGGAGTAATTTTTTTCTTTATAACTCTTCTGTTTCATTTCTATTAAGTTATATGAAATCTGCATAATTAAGGGCATGGCCACTTGAGTGACAGCTAGGTCTCGCTGGTAGCTGCCACGTCATTCTGGCTGATTAGCCGCTGAACTCAGCATATACTTTGTATTTTTGTTTTCTTTTATGTGGCTTTACAATTGCCTTTTGGAATTACTTCTTAGAATTTTCAAATAATATGGCATGCTGTGTGCATTTAACTGTGCTCACGATCCATTTAAGTGGCATCCATTTACCAGGTAAGTGCAATTCTTGTATACTTATGTACCATATCTATAAATGTGTTTGTTTTATTTAAGATAATTTATCATTTACCATTTTACTATTGTGCTATTACTATTTTCTTTAGAACTTGAATGCACTCCAGAATCTGACAGATTGATTAGCTGTAGGCTATAGAACAGTCATCTAAAATGTTGTCATATAGTGTTATGCCTGGATTTTATAGATAGCCTTGCATTTACAAACACAGACTGTATTTGTAGTATTTGAAGTAATTAGCATTTTCCTCCTGTAAAAAAAAACATTATAAGAACAATGCTTAGTGGCTCGATATATATTACAACAGAGTTTGTAAACTCAGACTAAACACTTTATTGATATAGTATCAGCCAAGCACATGTGGTCAGAACACAAACGAATAACAGGTAATGAAGTGTTAAGAAAATGCTATCTAAACAAAATACTAGTAGGCATCTCTAGCTCTGCCTCTTTGGCCTTTTTTGGTTACCCCTGGTCGGTGCGATGATTCTCGAGCAAAATGGTTGGCCATGCCCACTTGCAGCTTCATTTGCGCTCTTCAGAAACCTATGGGTGACATCATGGATACTCTATGTATCTCTAGACTGGGTAACACTTTATTTGAGTGGTCCATTCAATGGTCCATTTGAGTATTAGTAGACTGTTTACTTAATATCTGTTGATACTGACATTCAACAGACATTTAACTGACTATAAGAAACTTTGTAAGTGAATGTCAACTTACACTAACCCTCCCCCTAACCCTAACCCTAACCCCAACCTAACAGTCTACTTATAATCTAATGAAAATTAGTTGCAATGTAACTTAAATTCAACAAACGGACCATCGAAATAAAGTGTGACCCAAGACTGTAATTTTTTTTTGCAGTCTATGGTTTAAACACATCAGATGAAAAGCAAATGAGAAGCATCTTCAAGGGAGTAGGACATTCTACATTTTAGAGAGCATTTGATTGGTCAGAAGATTTGATGAATCATTAGCCACATTTCCATCCAGCTATTTTTATTCGTATTTTGGATATGCGCATAAAAAACTGGTGGATGGAAGGGCCATGATGCGCATACATTTTGAAAATGCATAACTGAGTAGGATAAACTTTTTATTCGATAAGAAAAGATGCGCATAAACTGCGATGGAAACACTTTTATCGCATAAATTTCAGCATGCGCATTAAAAAAAGGTCATGTGACTTTGTTATTAGTGATCATGTGATGATAAATATGTGTGTAAATGGACAAACCAGCAGGCTGAGCACATCGTAAAACATCTGAAATGTTGTTTTGGTCATTCTAAAATGCCTTACCGTTTCAGTAGTTGTGTTATTATATTAATAATGACCTCCAGAATCAAGAGTATCTGTGCTCCGCGTCTGACACTTTCAAACGCCACCGCTTGTTCACTGCGTGTCAGGATTGCCTTCTGAGGCACAAGTCATTTATTAAATGAAGAAATAGATTGACGCAGCTTCTCCTACTGCAGCAAATTACGTTTTTACTGTTGATATTTGGCGCCAGTTAATCAGGAAGTGAGGATTTTGTCTGCTTTGACTCATTGGATGGAAACGCTGCTTTATTCGAACGTCTTTTATGCGATAATACAGTTTTGCTCATAATGTTAATTCGCATTTTTGGATGGAAACATAGCTGTTGATTCATTTAGGTGAAAGTGACAAACTGCAAGCTTTGGATGTTTATATCTTCTAAATGCAAATTTTGTCACTATATCTGAGCACAGCAGCTTATAGATATCCTTAAGACTAGCATATTGATGCTCACATCTGAAAAAAAGTTTGTTTGATTTCACGGGTACTTTAAGTCTCCAATATGTTTCCGTGCAGCTCCATGTGTCTATCGAATTAAAGACACTTTGTCATCAAAACGACCTGCAGATATTCCGAGTCAGATATCGCTAAGCATCCTGAACAGGAACAAATCATGGTTAGTGATTATGTTTGGACGCGTGTGTGTTTGTTTTGATTGGTCACTCTAGCGTGCTGGCATCTGAGCGAAACTTTTCATCTTACGCACAGCGTCTGTGCTTTACAAATAATGCTCGCCTAGCGCATCTATCAACAAGAGCTGCGCTGCTGTAATGTTTTGTGCAGATTGAGCGTCTTTGAACTGGTCTTCAGCATGGAGGAAAAACTATTAGCAAAACAGTGAGAGGAAAGCCCGCACTATGCTATCCACACAGCGAGGCGCAAGGTTATAAATCTCCCTTTTATTCAAGAGCCCAAGCTTTGGTGTTAAAACCCAGGGAAACGGCAGCAGATCTGAAGAGGACTCTGTAGAAATGGACAGCCATCAATTGCTTCTCTATGAGTTTGGAAGGAGAGAAACAGAGCGATCGATCAAGCTCCTGTTGATCGTACTGACAGATATTTCCCACTCCCGGGACATTAAATGCATGAGTGGTTTGATATAGCAGATTCCAGGATTGCGGCCGCTTGCAGGTTTCTCGGTAGGGTCTGCGGATGGGCTTTGTCTGCTCTGAAGGCCACATGTGCGGTGTTTGTATCTGTACATCCTCCGCTTGTCACTTTATAACCCATAACAAAATTATTACAACTCCTGACACTTAATTATCCTGATTTAATATCCTGTGGTCTCTGATGAGACTGGTTACTGTAACTGCCAGGGAAGCGCAAGCTCATGTTTCAGATGACACCATTTCCTGTGTGAGAGTCCACAGATGATGAAACGCTCGTTGTATGACCTACTCTAAAAACAGACATGACAATAATCAGAATTATAGCATGCAGGTCAGCGTTATATCCAGAAGAAGCACCTGTAAATTTGAAGGCTAAAAGCACTTGCAATGCATTTAGCGAGAATCCCCGTGCAGCTTCAGAGTGTCACGTTCCGCTCTTCTTTTTTTTCAGTTCTAAGCTGCCGAAATATATTTTTCCAAGAGTTATGTTCCTGTCCTTGAGAAACACAGCCACTACAAAGGCTAAAAATGAGTAGGAGGAAAAAAAAAGCGAAATGAAACGCTGAAACATACAGGAGTCCGCTGAGCACAAAAGACGCCAGCGATTTAATGGGTTCCATATCGGAATTTCTCTGACTGCCAATCACAGAACAAAATGACATCATTTTAAACTCTGTTACACAACAAACATGTATTCAAGCAAATAATCTAATATAGGAATCATTGTTGGCACACACAAGACAATTGATGTGTTCCATATCAGATTTTCATTATAGTACAGAACCAGCATTTGACTGACAGCTGTAATTTGACTTGTATAGGAATGTCTTTAATTCGTGGAAAGGATGGGTTTGCATGTTGAGGTTAAAACCGCTCTAATCGGCAGCTAGCGTTGTCTAGGAATTGTTTAAGGTATTGTGTGGTGTAAGAACATATCCAGATTTCACTTGTGAATCTACATGTAATCAGACAAACAAAATAATGGCTTAATGTTACCATAACTTCTCTTTTATTTAAGATTTACACTCAAAATCCAATCAGAATTACCTGTTTGGTAACTAATCGACTTTAGACAAAAAAAAATGTTACCTCGCAAAATGTTATCTAAACATTTGCATATTTTTTAATCATAATACTGAAATCAATTTAAAAACGGAATAAGTGTATGTTTGCACAAGTAAATAAATATTATTAAACGATGGCAAAATTGAATGATGAGCGATCAAAATGTTTAGTTATGATTTTACAGAAAATACAGTGTGATCTCATAACATTGTGTGTGCTAAAATTGCTTTGAAGTTATGTGCATTATGAGAAGTGCCACATAATTACATATGATTTGAATTAGTTTGATTTGAAAAGACGTGTTGGCTTCAAATATCTCAAAGTTCAAAGATGGATTCCGCCATTACAAAGGTACACTGAAAAAAAAGATTCAAAGATGATTCCTTGGATTTTCTCATTTTATTTAAGTTAAATGCTTGTAAACAATTGATTTGGGATGAATTTAAACAAACAAAGTTGAACATTACAAAATTTTATTTGTTTGTTTAAATTGAACACATAAATTTTGCAGACAATTTCTTTCAGCGTACACTTCAGTGTTTTGAATAACCTCTTTGAAAATGAATGCCAAAATATGTTTCATTTAGCTTAACAAATGTAATAACAATCCATGTATTCCGATTTCTACTACTAAAAATATAAAGGTTCAAACTACATTGTTTAAAAATTTTAAATACTTGACAGCTTAAAACCTCATGAACCTCATTAAGAATAGTGGTGAATTATAAAAGATTAAATTGCATTTAGTGGCAGCACGGTGGCACAGTGGGTAGCACAATCACCTCACAGCAAGAAGGTCGCTGGTTTGACCCTCGGCTGAGTCAGTTGGCATTTCTATGTGGAGTTTGCATGTTCTCCCCATGGTTGCGTGGGTTTTCTCCGGATGCTCCGGTTTCCCCCACAGTCCAAAGATATGCGGTACAGGTGAAAATTGTCCATAGTGTATGTGTGTGAATGAGTATGTTTGGATGTTTCTCAGTGATGGGTTGCAGCTGGAAGGGTATCCGCTGCATAAAACAAATGCTGGATAAGTTAGCGGTTCATTCCGCTGTGGCGACCCCAGATTAATAAAGGGACTAAGCCGAAAAGAAAATGAATGAATGAATAAATTGCAGGTTTTTTTAGATTGCACTGTAATTATATGGAATTCATTTCAAATATCATTTATTTGTATAATGTTTCAAAGTAGCTTTACAAAAAAGCATGTTTTTACTTTATAAATAAGAGAAAATAATATGCCATTTAGGCACCACGGTGGCGTAGTGAGTAACACGTTTGCCTCACAGCAAGAAGGTCGCTGGTTCAAGCCCATCCATAATGTATGGATGTTTCCCAGAGATCGGTTGCAGCTGGAAACATTTGCTGGATAAGTTGGCGGTTCATTCCGCTGTGGCGACCCCAGATTAATAAAGGGACTAAGCCGACAAGAAAATGAATGAATGAATGAATATGCCATTTAATGATTCATGTACTAAATATAATCATGTTTGTCTCATTGGAACAAACAATAAGACATTGTGAGGGAAGTCAGTGGAGTTGCAGTTTTGACTTCTTTTGATTGGATAAAACAGCTCTTTACAATATCATTTTGTGACGAAATAAAGTAACAAAGACATGAATGTCATGAGGGTGAGTATATGCTGGCGCAATTTTAATTTTGGAGCAAGCGCCTTTAAAAGAACCATTTCTTTTAACACCATCACCTTCATCAGCGTGTTTAAGTTAATGGTAAACCCTCTGAGACAACCGCACTCGTAAGTGCGTAAAGTGCAAGTGGGCTTCCAAATAACAGGTGATTTCACAGAGCGGCCCGCCATCTGTAGTCTTGTGCAATGAAGTGTTTATTACGTCAGCGCTTTGAAGTCAGACCACCAGAAAACCTTCCTCTGCGCTTTTCTTTCATGCCAGTGTGGACTCAACAACTGGTTGGAAATTGCAAAAGCTGATACAAATAGCAGCTTTTGTGGCGGCTCCCATGCAACATCATCCAAAAGTCAATTTGTGATGTGCAGGTGGTTCAAATTGAAATGTAATCAGCCTAGACTTTATTGCAATGGGCATTAGAAACCATTCTATAAAAATATTAAATGTCATTATTTAAATCTTCCAGTGTAGTTGTGCAAATTGCAGGCGTTGAAAGCTTATATGATTATATAACCTTATTATTTTATTCGGAGCCACCTGGAGCGAATAGACACCCAGCAAAACTTTAATTTACAATTACTTACAGTAAATTAAAATAAAAATATATCTGCCGGACCACCCTAGCCTCCTAAATCAAACCATATGCGCATATATTGCTTTAAGATCAAATGTAAAGGCCGTGATTTAGCAATCAGTCGCCTAAATTTCTCCAGAGAGCCGTTTTCACCCAATAATGCAACTGGGCTGTGGTTCAGGATGAACACCCCTCTAAGGAATGCTGGGAAATGCAGTGCGCTCTGGTTAAGGAAAGAAAGAATGAAGCACAAGTACTGTAGGTGTTTTCATTGGAAAGTTCCAAACACGCTTACATAGGTTTTGTTCGCAAGGGCTCCGACAAGTTCAGCTTCTTTCTTTCTGGCAAGTTTTAACGCTTTGAGATTGCCAGATTTTCTGTGATTTATTCTGGGTTTTTATACCCTAAGGGACTCGAAAAACAAATTTGATTATCTAAATTGTAATGACAGACTTCACATGAGTAAATAAATAAATGCAGGGGAAACGTTCATAGCATTATCTCATGGTATTTAATTTTAGCCAGATGCTCAGAGAACAAGCAGAATCTGTCTGACAAGGAACTTGTAAATATCAGTCAGCTGCTCTAAAATAAAACCCAATATTGTGTGTGGGTGTTGCTGTACTTTTTTATCTTTAATATATTAGAATGTGTCCTTAGCAAAATAATCACTATCACACTTTTTTACCATGATTTACTGCAGAGAGCAACTCAAAAGTATTTTTGTGTAAAGCCGCCTTTCCACTGCACACTACAAGCGACAAGCGGTAGACCGGAAGTCATTCATTTCCAATGGAGAGTAGTCCTGGAGCTGCGTGGAGTTCCAATCATCTTCGTATGTGGAAAATTCGGATCCGATTTGAGCTGCGAAACCATTTACATAATTTAACTCCTGGGAATAGACCGTATGCAACCAGAAAACCGGATGTGATGTATTTCAGTGTTGTCTAAGCAGGTCCATGCAAGCAAGATGACAAATAGTAGTTTTTCGATATTTTGTGAATCAGAAAAAAGTCTATATTTAAAAAAACATTCTATTCATAAATGAGTAGGGCTGTGCAATTAAGTGCAATCGCAAAAAAAAAAAAAATCACGATTTAAGCACATGCAATTTTTAAATCGCAAAGGCTGCAATTTTATCTATTAATTTATTTAGATTTTTGTTCACGTTCTTGTGCGCATGATTTTAATATGTTACCCAATCAGAGCTGATGCAGCACACAGGGCAATTACAGCTACGCTGAGCGGGAGAAATATGTTAACCAATCAGAGCTCACTCCGCGCATGACGAAGTTGAGCGGGAGAACCGAATAGGTGGTTTTGATTTACGTTTTTATTTATTGTTATGACTGGAATTGAGATTAGTTCATCTTTATTTTTTCATGTTGTCTGTTTTTTTATTACAGTTTTGTTTACCAAGCAGTTAGTACTACTGTGTACAGTATGTTTTTAACTAGAGTTGAGGTTAGTTAATCTTAATTTATTTTATGTTGTCTGTTTTAAAGACAATTTTGCTACAGTTTTATTTATTAAACTTAATACTATGTTATTTCATTGTGAAATGTTTTGTTATGCACTTATTGTGCACTGAACACATTAAAAATGTGTGTACAGTATGTAGCTTGTTTGAAAAAGCAAAAACAGTTGCCAAAATCGCAAATACAATTGCAATCGCAGTATTCGTTCCAAAAATCGCAATATGATTATTTTGTCCATATTGCACAGCCCTAATAAGTAATAAAAAATATTATTATTAATCTTGTCTCCACATTCCCTCCAGTTTTTAGCAGTCTGTGATGACTTTCTAGTATTAATTTATTCATTCATTCAACCATGGTGAACACACAGAGAATAAAGGCTCTTGCTTTTGCAATCCTTTATTTCGGACACCACCACGAGAATCAGCTTCTCTCTCATGGTGCACAACAAAACGGAATATTCTGTACGACTGCCACAAGAAGGCGTATTCCAAAAGTCGTGTCCGAATGATTTGTGCAGTGGAAAGCCGCCCTTCCACTGCATACAACAAACGACAAGCGACAGACCGGAAGTCATTCATAGGAGATTCATGGAAATCCAAATCTCCAAATAGGAGATTTTCGTAATTTTTTTAATAAGAAAAAAAGTCTATAATAAAAAATAAACATTTATATTCATAAATGAGGAATGCAAAATATCGTTTTTAATGCTGTCTCCACAATCCCTCCAAAAGTTTTTGAGGTCTATGAGTTTCTAGTATTCATTCAACCATGGTGAACGCACAGAGAAGACTCTTTTTGCACTTTATTTCGGACACCATGAGAATCATCTTCTCACCCATGGTGCACGACAACACTGAAAATTCTGTGCGACTGCCAGAAGGGAGCGTATTCCAACAGTTGTGGCCAAATGTCGTGTGCAGTGGAAAGGCGGCTGAAAGGCGGCTTAACAGTAGCTTATTTACCAAATATTGTCAGTTATATTTAGAATTAAAAATAATTTGATGTTTTTATTTAAGGATCATGGGCAGCCCTAAATAGTAATTACTTGTCATTTTGAATCTTTACATAATAATATGCCTATATGTCTATAATAATCTTATCGAGCAATATTTTCAGCTCAAATTGATTATATTATGAAACAGTTGTTAAACTAGCTTTCAAGTATGTGTAAGAATAATCTAGATAAAACTTAATAATGACCATATTGGCTGATCTATGATCTATGCCACCATGTTTGTCTGCAGCTGAGAGAACAGAGTTGCTGGATTTACAACATGTAAATTCATCAACTTCTCTCAAAATACACAAAAGTAAGTGGCTGTTTACCTGGGAGAAGAATAAATTAAACGTTCTAGTTACCTAAATAGTGTGCATTTGTTGTAATAACACACATAGCCAGATTTTTGCCACATTGACACATTAACACATTAGTTTTTCAGAAGGCAGGCCTTCATTAAACCTGAAACTTTTTAAGCAATTGACACGCTGGTGTAAAATGTATTGTAATAGAAACAAGACTTTAATAGGACACCTTTAATGCATACAGAATGCGTATGTTTTCATTTTAACTTGCATTTAATATGTGTTAAACAGAATAATGAACCCTTGAACCATATTTCACCTATATATCTGCATTTTTTTAACAAATATTTAAAAGATATTTGGTACATTACTATTTTACTTAGTTTATTTATTACAGTTGTAAAATTAAATCTGTTGTGGACACCAAAATGAGACATCTTGAATTTAACATATATTCCTACTGTTAAGTTCAAGCTTTAATTTCTTAAAACCAAAGTATGGTAACCTTTAGCCTTAATTTCTTCCTTTGCTACTTTTAAGTTTCAAAAATCTGTATCAGTAACTCCTAACTTTAACTAATTGAGGAATGAGATTTTTAATTGAGACTCTAGCATAATCTGTCTTGTTTATGATGGTTATTTTTGGTTAATTATATTAGAGCATGAGTACAAATTTAAAAACAGTAATTTAATCACTGCAGTTGCTTCTTAAAGTAGCTCATGCAGTAGGAGTGTGACACGTATAGAGTTAAAGTTATTTGTGTGAGTTGCCTACAAAACCTGACATTTTTGTATGAATTTATTACAAATACTATATTATATATATCTCAAAATGCTTTCTGGGCTAGGCTTAGGGGTAGGGTTAGGTGTAATAGGAAATATAGGTCAGTGTCCATACAAAAGTAGCATTTCAAGCATGCTTAGTAGTACACATTTAACAATACCCATTGATTTCAGTGTGTTTACAGATTGAATGTTAAAGTACATTTGATGAACTCGCATACATTGCGAGGTCTGAGTCAGTGCTTTTTTAATGAAAGTGTTTTAAGTGACTGAACTGATTAAACTAGGAGGTGACAGTACAGTTTTTTTTTACTTTCAAGAGCAGTCAGTTTTTTTAATAGGAAAATAAATGTTGATTTTTTTTTCTTAAGATAGTGAGTTCTTAAGAAAATAAGTTTAGATATTTTGTTTTGTGGGCGACACTGTGGCGCAGTAGGTAGTGCTGTTGCCTCACAGCAAGAAGGTCGCTGGTTCGAGCCTCGGCTGGGTCAGTTGGCATTTCTAAGTGGAGTTTGCATGTTCTCCCCGTGTTCGCGTGGGTTTCCTTCGGGTGCTCCGGTTTCCCCCACAGTCCAAAGATATGCGGTACAGATTAATTGGGTAAGCTAAATTGTCCGTAGTGTGTGTGTGTGAATGGGAATGTGTGGATGTTTCCCAGACATGGGTTGCGGCTGGAAGGTCATCCGCTGCGTAAAACAAATGCTGGATAAGTTGTTCATTCCGCTGTGGCGACCCCGGATTAATCAAGGGACTAAGCTGAAAAGAAAATGAATGAATTGTGCTTTGTTTGAATTAGTCTTTGCATCTTTTCACAAAATTATTAAGCAGCACAACTGGTTTCAACATTGATAATAATAATCAGAAATGTCACTTGAGCAGCAAATCATAATATTAAGGTCCGTGTGGGACCGAAGATTATAGCAATAATGCTGAGAATTCAGCTTAGCCTTCACTATAATATGAATTATAATTTAAATTATATTAAAATAGTAAACATCTATTTTAAACTGTAACAATATTCTATAATATCAACTGTATTTATGATCAAGCAAATGCAATCTTAGTGCAAATGTAGCTTAAAGAACATCATAAAACTGTGTAGTTTTTGCTGTATCCACAAACTGACGTACTGAGTGATGCATTTAGTCACAAAATCAGAAACCTTCCCCTTGAAAGTGCTCACAGGAGACACATTTGAGACACATGTTGTAAGAAGTAATGTTTCTTAGTTGACCACATGTGATCAGATCACCAGAGACGCATTTTAATACCACGTGTAAACAAGGCTTTAGAGTATTTCTATCCCAATTGTTAAGCCTCTTGACTGCGGGGAAGCGAGAGACAGAGTGAGTGAGAGAAGTTCTCTATCGTCCATATCCAAAAAACTGGCCAAGAAAATGCCCCAAGCTAATTGTTCCTCCATCCACACGTACAACACAAACTCACTAAACAAACACAGATGCATGTAAAACAAACATGACCGTTGTTTCTATTGGCTCATGAAGAGATAGTGCTGATTTCTGCTACAGATGGAGGCGGTGAATCGGCCTGGTGCTTCATTTGGTCACACTAAAGCTCCTGGTGTCATGTTTGTCGGTTCGTCAGAATGGTGTGCGAGCTGGAAGCTGAGCTCGCTTTCCAAATGACTGCGTTCCCTGGAGCTTGGCAGATAAAATCAGGAATGCTTGCATTCTTAGTCCTTTCTTAAATAATTTTTTCACCTGCAGTAAATTGCATGTTATTTCCAAAAAGTATCTCTCCTATGGTTTACGTAAGCTCACAAAATATGCTACACATTTCACAAGACAGTAGTTTGGCTGGCCGAAGCGCGCTTGGGTGGGGAGGTACAACATTGCTGCGCAGACACTAAAAGAACAATTCAGAACCGTCCAGCTGAAAACACCCACTTCTCTCCCTCGGGTCTTAACCCCAATACAAGTCCAGATGCTTTTATCAACTCTACACATACATCCAAGCTCCAGCACCTAATAAATACTACGAAGAGGGACAACAGGATCAGGGGGTCACTCCAAACATTAAGTGCGTGTGTTTGCGCAGGAGATGATGACTGATCTTCCGCTGGTGTGAGAATGCCCGTGAGGTTGTTTTAATTTAGATTTGTTTGCGTATGTGGGTTTGGAGGGAGGACGTAGCGAATATAAGTTCAGTAGGTTCTCATTGAACCAGAAGCTTTGAGTGACCTGATCTCATTTTCACCAACAGCATTAATCCTCTCGCTTTTGCTCCTGCTGCTGTTACTGCAGCAACATGTGGTTTGTGTTTCTCTCACCAAAAAGCGATCTACCTATTTCCTGATTTCCAAACCCACTGATTGATAGCCGCTCTTTTTTTGGCCTTTTGAGTTCTGGGTCTTGAACCTGGAAAGGTGAGATGGGCAGAGATCTGGAGTTCTGGGCAGAAAGGTGTCCTTGGGAGACCCTGTAGCGTTTTTATGAGGCGAGTTGTTTGAAACACCATAACGTTTTATGAGGTGAAACACAGGTTTTACTCTTAACCTGTGAAGAGTAAACGTATAGCAGAGGGGGCGAGATTACATCCAGATGCATTAAACTGACCAGCGGACCCAAATTAAAACACGTGTGCATACGCACATGCTTGCTCTTTTGTGCTACATACATATCTCCTTTGACCTGGGAGGTTGCGTCCCAGTTTGGTAATATATTCTCGATAAGATCCTCTCCTGTTTCACTGCAATCTTAGACTATGATAACAGAAAAATGGAGGGCCATGTCTGAAAAACCCCTCCCTAATTCATGAACCGGTGAGGTCATATAATTAACAGCCTAGTTATCATAATATCAACATCGTCCGTCTCTAGTAGGATTGTGTTGCATTGGTGCAAATTAAGGAGGAAGAATGTTAATGCTAATATTTATATACAAATAAGAGCTAATTCATTTATGGATTATGTTTAGGCTTTATCTAAGATTTTGCTGTTGCTCAACAAGGCTGCATTGATTTGATTCTGTAAAAACTGTAATATTGTTCAATGCTATGACCTGTGGATATATATATATATATATATATATATATATATATATATATAAATTTTACATTGACTGTTTTGATATTTAAGAAAAAAATACACGTTATTTAATATTTTTATCTAAACCAAAAAAGTTTTTTTTAAGTTACAAAAAATATATAATTTTTATAAAAAAAATTTAAATGTATCAAAATGCTTTGCTGTCACTTTTGCTTAATTTGATGCAAACTTGCAGACTAAAACTTTTTTACTAAAAACAAACTTCTCAACAACAATGCATGTAAAATTATTTTAAAAGTTATTAATAGTAACACTGCAACAGGGTGCAATTTGTAAACATTTGTAAATTAATTAACCATCAATACGTTTTACAGCATTAATTAACCGTTATTAATGACAGCTGAGCTTTCTAGAACACCCTTTAGAGCATTTACCACACATTTATGCCAACAGATTAACAAATGAAACCATTATTTTACCAGTACTTCAATGATTGTTAGGAGTTCTGAAGAGAGAATCAAAATAAAACTTGTGTACAGAAAGTATTTGGCATTTAATGCAAGACTGAAATATAGACCAAATATAGATGTGTACTGAATATTGCATTAACCAAACTCTGTAAATTACCCAAATGTCCTGAAATTTATAATCTTGTGTATGTTTGTGATTGTGGTTTTATATGTGGGATGGATTAAGGGAACGGGCATTATGTCTGCAGGGGCTGAAACACAATCAGCACAGTAAAAACAAGATCAGAAACTGGGCCGAATTTCAGGTTTTCAAATAATGACGTTAATAAAAAATGGGCCTAACAGTTGGCCTGCTCCAAGTCTTATTCATTAAATATCATGGCAGCGATTTGAGATATGAAATACGGTCAGGAGCAGTGATACGAGCTCTTAAAGTCAATGTTGTGGAGCGCTCTATAATTGATGTCAGGCCTCTGGTAGATGCGAGTAACAAAACGTTCGCGTGATAAATGAACCTCACAGGGGCAATGTCCTACACGTCCCGTGGATCAGAGAAGTGCACTGATTATTTTGGGTGATTTGTTCGTTGGTATTATGGTGATTCAAAGAAATAGGTTTTGGTCTGTAAATACGTATAAAAGTTTATTGGGCTTGTAAAGTACCCACTTTGAAGTCATACTGTAGGCTTCTGTATGCATGAAGTAACCGAGAGAGAGAGAAATGCAGTGTGAGAGGCCAAATCTCTGTTCTGTATGACCCAAGTGTGACCTCATTTCCCCATTAAAACTTGCCAACTCTGCTCTCACACAGCAAGAGTCAACACTGATCACTTTTTTCTGTGATAAACATTGATTGCACATGAAGAAAATGCATTACTCCTTTGCAGACATCTATAAAAAAAGTATACTGTAGAGTCAAAATCTGATGCTCATTTCTCAGTCAATGTATTTTTCATACACACACCTACCAGCCATGTACAAGATATAAATTTGGTAGTTCCAGCTTAAACCACCAAAATTTTCTAAGGAATTAAGATCTGGTATGTGTGGAGTTAATATAATAATATAATAGTTAGTATAATAAACTGTTAAAAAAATGGTTGTAGATGATTTAAGTTTGTAGTGTGTTATCCTGCATGAAGTATCCATCACTGTGGTCATAAAGTCATGTACATGGTTAGTAACAAACGCTGAAAGAAAGCTGTGGCATTTAAATTAAGCTCAGTAGAAGGTGGATCAATGTTTTTTATGCCTAATTCTGAGTCTATACCATACAAATATAGCATACATCAGACATTCAGACCAGGCGGTCACACTTTATTTTGATGGTCCGTTTGTTGCATTGTAACAAGTTCTGATTTGATTATAAGTTGACTGTTAGGTTGAGGTTGGGGTTGGTGTTAGGGGTAGGGTTAGTGTAAGTTGACAT
Source organism: Danio albolineatus (assembly GCA_903798035.1). Taxonomy (NCBI): domain Eukaryota; kingdom Metazoa; phylum Chordata; class Actinopteri; order Cypriniformes; family Danionidae; genus Danio; species Danio albolineatus. Next base: position 3,481,106 of record CAIGQQ010037872.1, read on the forward strand.
GTACTTGCAAAGTTTTTTATAGTGAGTTAAATGTCTGTTGAATGTCAGTATCAACAGATATTAAGTAGACAGTCTACTGATACTCAAATGGACTGTTGAAATAAAGTGTTACTGACCAGGCAACCAAACTTTTGTTGTACAGTTTTGGTGAGCCCTTGTAAATTGTAACCTCAGTTTGCTGTTCTTAAATGACAGGAGTGTTATCTGTGTGATCGTCTGCTGCTGTAACTCACCTGCTTCAAGGTTTGTTCAGAGATACTATTCTGCAGCCTCAGTTGTAATGACTGGTTATTTGATTTACTAGCTGGGTTACTGTTCAAATGTGAAGTGAATCTGTTTGAAGTTTGTGGAAAAAAATAGTAAATTAGGTGTGTTTCCTGTTGGAGTTATTAGAAAAGCTGACCGTAGTAGTGGCAGCCTAGTAACCAACAATAAACAAGGCAAGCATTTTGGAGACAGCTGATTAGTCATGTTAATGTAATATTTGCTATTTTAGAGACTATTCAGCAAATATGTTTTGTATCCCAAGATTCATATTAACCCTTATTCACTAATCTAAAACAACCTCAAAAGCAATTTGTCATTTCCATTACTAATTTCTCATACTTCCAATGTGCATTAACACACGGTGATGGAAACCCAGCTGATATTGCCTTCCTGTCAGCTGGTGTCACCTCTGGGCTTTTTTGCAATCGCTTTTAGACATTTTTATCTACAGAACAGTTGCTTACTGGGTATTTTCTCCATTTTATCATTCTCTGTACTCCATAGAGATAATCCCAGCTGATCCCAGTAGATCAAGTGATTCTCTAATACCAGCCTCCCTGCAATCAACAGTTATGCCACAATATTGGCCAGCCCAGTCACCAGAAATGAACATTATTGAGCATGTCTGGGGAAAGATGAAGGAGGAGGCATTGAAGATCAATCCAAAGAATCTTGATGAACTCTGGGAGTCCTGCAAGAACACTTTCTTTGCCATTCCAGATGACTTTAATAATAAGTTAATGGAGTCATTGCAGAGATGCATGGATGCAGTCGTCCAAGCTCATGGGAGTCTTGGACAATATTAATTCTTTTTCCACTGCACCATGACTTTATATTCTGTACTGTACATTATATCTGTGAAATGACAAGACTTTTGTCTAAGCAAAGTTAGACCTTACTGTCCTAATTAAATAATTATAAACCAAGGCATGATCATACTTTATTTTGGTAAAATAAGTATAGGGCGCCACGGTGGCGTAGTGAGTAGCATGTTTGCCTCACAGCAAGAAGGTCGCTGGTTTGAATCCCGGCTGGGTCAGTTGGCATTTCTGTGTGGAGTTTACATGTTCTCCACGTGGTTGCGTGGGTTTCCTCCGGGTGCTCTGGTTTCCCCCACAAGTCCAAAGACATGTGGTATAGGTGAATTGAGTAGGCTAAATCGTCTGTAGTGTATGAGTGTGAATGAGTGTGTATGGATGTTTCCCAGGATAAGTTGGCGGTTCATTCTGCTGTGGCGACCCTAGATTAATAAATGGACTAAGCCGACAAGAAAATGAATTAATGAAAATAAGCATAATCTAGAGGCCTTTCATAAGCCACTTCTGATACCAAATGATCAGAAGTCTAGTTATTATTTGTTGTTTCTAAAACAAGCCAGTGTACAGTATATAGGTTATAGAAAGCTTCATTAATTTTGAAGCAGTTTGCCTATACTTACATTTAAGATTATAATTTCACATGCTGTCTGCTACTTCAGTTCCAATTCAGTAAATGCAGTGCAATTCTGTAAAATCCAGTAATTTAATTGATATCTGAAAAAGCATTCGCAGTTCAATTATGAATGAAACAAACACGTTATATAGTGATACGCAAGACCTTCTGACCCATTATTTTAAGAGAAGCTAATCAAAGTAGTATCGTAAATGCTACATATACAAACATATAAATTTGCATAAACTTTAACTAATAATATATTTAAGGAGCAACACAAACTTTACTTTATCCTCACACCTTACCAGCGAAGCCCTCGGGCTGATAATAAACAGAGGATGGTTAAAAAAAGTGCTGTGGCTTGATTTCAATAATGATACCTTTGGGAAATCTGACGTTCATAAATGGATTCTTTGTATACAAACAGCTCCAGAGAAACTGTTGTATCATGTTCCCGGTCCTGAATAGAAAAGCTAATCAAGTGTAAATGTTTTACTGCTCAGCGCTGTCATCTTAACATTCTCCATAGAGACATTACCTTATTCCTCTGGCCGCCAGGAAACTGTCCAGCTGCACCTGTGGGCAGAAGCTGATGGGATTAAACTTTACACATGGAAGCAAAATGTCACAAGCTTACTCCGGGCTTTCCTGTGACTTTCAGGAAACCTGCCATCAGGTAAGGTACCATGCATCTTTGGTTACACCTAATGTGATTGTTAATTAGGATTGATTTACCCTTATATTCAACACATTGAGTGTTGCTTTAAATTTGTGTAGTGTTGTGTTCACAAATAGCTGACAAACACGAAGCTGCACCGCATCAAAATTATACATGCCTGTTAAAACCACTGTAAATCAATAAATGCGCTTCAAGCATATAATGACGTACATCCCACTGGTGAGAGGTAAATTTAACATGTTTGTCCATGTGTGTGTGTTTGTTTTGGCATACATATATATGTGTGTATGTGTACAGTTGTTTTTGTGAATTTGGCTCTCTGGTTTAAACGGGTGGTTCGGGGTGAGTGCAGGTAATAATGAGTCTCTCCCGAGACTTTATTAGAGTTCAGTAAGACTCTCTGGGCGTCTTTGTGTAATGCGGACATTCCCAATATCAGAGCAGATGCCTCCCACTCTGCCTGGCCGCTCTACACATGCATCCGCAAAAATACATGCGCGCATATACACACAGGGCCTTAAAAAAACATTAATCATTTAAACTGGGGCCTAATTCCAGCTACTTCACCCGCACGCCAATCACAGCGGACTGAAATTGATTGCAGATTTGGCTGGCTGTATTGAGTTTGAGAAGGAAGATCAGGTAATTGAGCGTATAGGTGAATCCACACCATGTGCCAACACAGCTCTCCAATCAGGCCTTAAAGGAGGAATTTATGACAAAATTACATTTATGTTAACATGTACTCATTTTAGAATTCACTAAAATATATAATATTTTCTCTTCTGTTTTTTTGAAGAATGAGGTTGAGTTAATGATGAAAGAGTTGTTGTTTTTTCTTTGGTTGAGCGATGCATCTCTTTAAAGCACAGCCAGTTTTTGAATGATTTTTTAAAAGCCAGAAGGGGATTTTCTAGGGGGATTTTTAATATAGTTGATTGAAAATGGTTGGTTCTTATAATTGTTTGTGTATGACTCTCGAAATCTCTGGTCTGACTTCACTAAACTTCTCTAACAGTGGGTTTTTATTTGGAGCTTTTGATTTTGCTACCAGACCAGAATACACTTTCATTAATGTGCACCTATAATGATTTTTTTAGATTCCTACTTTGATTGCTTAATTTTTTACTGAACTGTAAAAAGTTTATATTGCAGCTTCTGTGATTATAATTGGAGTTTTGTAAAATGTTGACTGTGCACAACTTTTTGTTGGATTTTGCTGTAACGTATTTCTAAATCTGACTGTTGTGATCGCTGATTGCATCCTAGATTAAAAAAACATTTTCTTCTCATCTTATATATATATATATATATATATATATATATATATATATTCTTAAACTAATAAGTTTTATGATTTTTTTGTACATTTTGAAATATTTTTTTAAATTATTTCATTTTCCTTCCTTTCCTAGTCTGCTCTGGTTGGCTCAGTTTGTTGCTATTGTGTAGATTTATGGGTAACACTTTGGTTTGTCACAAATCACACTATTTACCTGCCTGTTTTAAGATAATAACTGTTTATCAGCACTTGTAAAGCATGATTTTATTCTCCATCCCTAATCCTACTCAAAACCTAAACCCAACTACTACCTTACTATCTATTAGCAGCTAATTAGTAGTTTATCGAGCTAACAGTCTCAGTTAATAGTTTATAATAATGTGAATTTTGACCTAAAATAAAGGGGAACACTTTACAATATCAGTGAATGCATTTACTAACAGCAGTGAACATTACATTTATTACAGTATTTGCTCCTGTTAGTTACCGTTAGTTAATGAAAATACAGTTGCTCAATGTTAGTTCATGTTAACTCACCAACAAGTGTGAATTTGTATGTTAATAATGCATTAGTAAATGTTGAACTGTGATAAATAAATTCTCTACAAGTATTGTTTAGAATTAGTTCATGTTAGTAAATACATTGAAACCTTATTGTAAAGTGTGACCAAATAAATTGTTACCAATTCATGTAGCTCAGTTATGGAATTGCTGATGATTGTTTTGGCAGATTAGAATTGATTCTTTCTTTTAGGAGACAATATTTCTTGTTCAGTTTAATCTTTACGACTTTGCAGACCTTTTACATTCACAGTAGTTGCATGCTGTGGGGCACTGCATGAAAGGTAGTTAGCAAAAAAAGCTTAACGGAATACCTTTAATCAATTTGTTTAGAAATTTGGGCAATAAAAATGTTTTATTTGATATTATTACATTTTTTCTTATTTTCTTTTTTAATATTTACATAATTTGTGTCTTTTAATTGCATCTACAGGCTAACAACAAGATGCTGTGTAAGTAGCCCATAAAAATGTATGCTTTTGCAAAAGGGACTGATTCAATTAACCGGATGCAGCCTGAGACCATTTTATTTTATTTTTAAAGTAAATAAATAGATGCTACACGGCTACCACTGAGATCACATGAACTCATTATTTAAAAAAAAAAAAGTTTGGCAGTTCCTCAACAATTCATGTTTATGTTAAAAGCTTCATGTAAGAGGCAAAAATTGCATCTTGTGACATGCATCATTTCCACCAATTATGAAGTTAGCCAGAGTTTAGGAAGAATAGAATGAGGTCAATTTTAAGGGGGGCAACTACACTTACTGTATATATCTGCCATACAGTTAAACCTACCCCTGAAAGCAATCTTTTTTAAAATTACAAATAGCCTCTGAATTTAGGGTCATGTGAATGGTGTCAAAAATCTGAGCTTTTGCATGCATGGGTCTGCAAAAAGTTCTGACATTTATCTGACAAGAAAAAACAAGAAAAAATATATAATATGTACTTTCATTTTATTTCATGGAAACTGACTTGATTGTTTGGTCTGCTGCTAGTTGATCTTATGTGAGTGAAAGTTTGTCTTTAGTAAGCTTGTCATTAAAGAAGAGTTGTGGAAAGGAGAATGGGTGGGTAGTTATCAGTTTTGCATTGAATAATAAGTAATAATACACACTGAATCATTCCATAAAAAGTATTTTTGATGGTAAATCTTGTTAATTAATAGGCATTATAAATTCTTCTTGCATTATTTGCCAACATTCTTTGTTACAGCTGCAGTGTGTTATTATTATTATTTTAATAAAGATACCAAAAGAAAGTGATTATCAAGGCCTAGACTGGTTTTTTTATTGTTATTTTAAAGCCATGGAAGACCATAAGAGGTTTCAAAAAATGTTGCCATGATAATACCGTTTGCTCATCAGTGCTTTTTTACAGTGTGCTATTCACTATTGTGGCAACTTATGAGCTACACCAACTGCACAATTAATACCCCCTACTTGCCTTACAAAGGCTGTGTATACTTCCATACTATATAATATGTAAAAAACAGTATATAAGCCGAGTAGTATATCCGAATTTATAGTATTCATTCAACAGTATGTGAGAAGTACCTGGATGACTTACTACTACTGGCAATATTCTGAAGCGCGAATCCAATGGACAGTACACTATCCCATGATGTCACGCTCGAGAATTCATGAATTGGAGTGAAGTTACGCAACTGAAGGATGTGATAATGTGAAATGGCGCATGTATTGTGGTGGAGTTCCATTCATACGATTCACATTCATATTGTAAAGAATGTACTTTTTAAACTGTTGTGTAGTAAATTCACATTGAAATGGAGAACCTACTTGAGTAGTAGACTCGAGTAGTATAGAGAGTAAGTCTTTTCCAGCAGCAACCTTATCCTAGAAGGTCTCAACCGAGGTACTGATCAGGCCCAACCTGGCTTAGCTTCAGTGGCCAAGCCTAGGGCAAAGGTTGTGGATAATCAAGACAGAGGCAGCCTGATCAAGACTTTTGGGATTTTTGGGATTAGGGAGGCTAGATTTTTGTGTGCAGTAAATTATCTGTGCAAGTCAATTTGAATACGGTGATTTTGGTCTGGCCTCTGTTCTGTGTCACCATCCCCTCACCATACAGTAGGCACTGTGTGGACACAGAGAAAAGCCACCTGGGTTTCTCACAGAGAGTCGTTAGACTGCTGCAGTTCCATGGAAACTCTCTGGTGTTTAACTTGTGTCGGTGAATTGTAAATCAGGTCCGTTCTGGCAGACTTTTGGGTCTAGTTAGATCAGGTGCAGCATGTTAAAGTCAGACACCTGCAGACACTCAAAAACATTGTTTCAATAATTGTCTAATTGACTGATTTCAGCACAATTTTGTGTGTTAGCATTTTTTTTCTTCAGACAAATAGTCTTTAGTGCATTCTTATGGCAGTTTAGATGCAATTTGTAGTTGCGTTTGAGAAATGCACAGGACAAGTCTGTGTATGAGCCAGAATGTGACTTGGCTCCTTAATGATGAGGTTATGGAAGATGTTTTATACATACTTTGACTTTTGCTCAGCTGTGGGGCAAATCATACCAAGTACAGTTGTAACCCCACAGCCAGAATGCAAAGTTTCTGTTTCCTTGGATCGCGTTCAAAACACACAGCCCATTCTGTCGGAGTCTGTGCTTCCAGGCTACCTTTGCATGAGCATTTTCAAGCTGGAAAAATTTGTAGCAGATGCCACCTGTCTCATCCAATCAGTCAGTCCGACGGTTAACCGTCCACCTGATTTGTACAGCAGCCAAGCGTTGCCCTAAAAATGCTACTCTGGGGTCAACTCGAGGTGTGTGTTTTACTACAACTCATGCAGAACACAAAAGGGGTCATCATTAAAGTTTAAGAAACACATGTCAAATTTTATCACAAAACAAGCTCAAAGTATAGCAATTTTAGTCAAATGACAGGGTTTCTTATGGATATTGTATTTGCTGTAGGCACATAGCATGGTTAGAACCTGTTAGGTCACCAAGTTTTATCCCCAATAAGGTATTGCTTTCCTCCTGAGGGGAAAACTTCCATAATGGCTCATTATAGCATTTCAGGGTCTGAGAAAAATAGTAAATCTCAAAGAAAACACCGCTAATGTGACTGTTTTTCATTTTTCATGTTATCTGATAAGCTAGCTTTAGTAATTCATCAGGCCTGACAGGCAGAGGGAAGGTGCTGAAATGTGTATTAATGTAGCTTAGTTATGAGGAAATGAGCTGGAGTTGTAGCCAGCTCTGTGGTGGCGCACTGCGGCCTGCCAAGGGTGGAACGACCTCTAACACGAGCTCCCCATGCTCGTCCTGTCCTTTCCAAACCGACACTGCTGACCTCAGGCTCCTTGATGACTCACTCAGGCCGGAATAGAGGACAGCGCTGCCTTGTGGTGGGAAAAAAAAACTTAATCTCTGTGCAGGTATTGAATCACATCACATTTGGACAGGGCTAAAGACTGAAGCACAGCAAACCTACAAACAAAAATAGTTGTGCAAAGATGCCACAGCAGGAATGCATATTGGTTATTTAATTTTAGAATTAATCAGCACTGTTGTTTTAGAGTTAATGATTCAAGAGGTTCTCTAATAAATACAGTGACTGCTCTTGGCTTTACTAGCTACTTTGTCAATGTTACAGTATATATTACAGTATAAGTAGCTTATTCTACTATAAGTATTCATATTCAGATGTAACTCTTGCACTAACTCCAATTCTCCACATTCTTCTTATTTCATTTCCTTCCTTATTAGACACTAATTAGCATATTAATTTACCATACATGAGTATTTTATGCATAGAAATCTCCTTGTGTGTTTGCATAATAATGACTTCAAAAATCAATGGCCAAATATATCTTTATAAAAGTTCATAATGCCACCGCAGAAAACATCTACTGTGATTCTGCATTGTATTTCTCATGACCTTCACATTCTCTAGCCATTTTACATCAGTTGTATACTCATCACTACCTTGCATTATGGGATAGAGATGTCTTGCCCTGTTTAGATTAATGTGTTAGTCGATACAGCTACTAGAAACCTCCAGGCAAGTGTGCCGAAGCTAATCCCTGCAGCATGTTGACCCTCCAGGAGCATTGCCGGGCACCCCTGACCTACAGGTTGAACTTGAAGCAAGTTCTGAAGGACCTTCCATAGCTGAAGTCAAAACAGAGGCCTAGCTGAACTGCGATCGCCACCAATCTGAGAATTCCCACTGCAACAAGGGACTTCACGATGCACTTGTGACCTCATTCTGTCTGTGTTAGCAAGAGTTAATAGAAGACATTTGTCTTTTGGCTGACCCTCTCCACCCGTCCCCCTCTGTGGTGGCTGTTTCTGCACAAATCACAAGCCAATCATCCTGGTAATACCATCGTTGTGGGATAATTATCCCCCTGGGGATAAACCTATGCAATGTACTTTCCTTCCCTTATACCTCTTTATCAGGCTTGGAAGAGCCAGTGGCAGGCAGGTAAGCAAGTCACTTGAGTTTGTGCCATAGAAGCATCATTTTGATAAGTCCCATTCAAGAACAATTTTCCTTGTTTCTCATTGGAAAAGAAGAACTTGTCAAGCGGGAACTTTACAGCTAAAGTAATGACACTTCAGGGATATCTCTGCAAGACAAATAGACGAATAAAAGTTTATGCTTTAGACGTAAAGCTAATCTAGGCTGGAAAGCAATGTGTCCGTGCATTTGAATGGAGTCCGCAGCTGAGCTGCCAAGCCAGATGTCAAGGCCCCGCGTGAAGGATGTTGGACGTACAGATTACGGAGAATTATTTGGATTGCCCGTCAGGCCACAGAGCAGACACACATCTGTTTTTATTCAGGGATCTTGAACAATCTGTGCACTGCGCTGGCTCTGCAGGCGTGGAGCCTCGTCCCTCTGCGGGATTCACCTACCCTGAGAACAATACTCTGGACCTGCTTCTGATAGTATTTCAAAATGCCTGAAAGATAAGGCTGAAGCTTTGCACCCTCTTTCGCTCTTCGTAGAAGCTGTAATTTACGGTTTGCTCCTTAAATTAGAAGTGCGCTGAAACGTCGGTCTCCCAAAAGGCACATTTGTTCATCTCAGGATAAGCGAGGAACACCCGGGTCGAATGCTCTCGGGGAGAGGCATGGCGAGAGGAGGTCTAGTTATTGTTGGGACGGCACTGTGATGAAGTGTTTAGAGTTGTTTTTCCTCTTGGCCCTTTTTGTCACAAACTGTAAACTAGAGCGGTGATCGGCCAGGCAGTAAGTGTTTCCATCAGCGTTTCCTGGGTGAAAAGAAAAGACCCTTCATAACATTATTTGGCCGATGTTCCAACGCTGCGTGATCTTTGGAACCAAATCGCCAGGAACCAAATATTTGCAGTCAGTAGGGCCTGCCTGCTGCTTCACCAATTAGGAATAAAAAACACACAAAACGGCTTATTTTCATTTGGATCGTTGATACTCATGTTTACTTTACAGCTCATATTTTCACAACCCAGGACAGTGCTCGTCTTTTGCAATCTACTCTTTAGAAATAAATTCTTTGCACTTTGTGTGTTAAAACCCATTTTTAAAAATGTTTTCATTATTTTTTTTACTACTTTTCTTAACGCTACCTTTTTAATCTATTTTATATTTATGTTTTACTCTAGTCCCAGATCCAGAATTTCAGTCTCAATGTGAATTACGGAAATTATTAAGTTTAAAAGTCTTAGGTTTGAAAGTGATTTACATTTTTCTGAAGTAAAAGTAACTTCATTGTTCAGGAAGTAAATTGTGTAATGAATGACATAATGAGAGAGGAAAACAGAGAAAACCACACTGTTATCGTTTCCATGATATTAAACAAAATACAGTAATATGAACAATACATTACATGTGCAATAAGGTGACAATGACTGTGGTGGAAAATGTTTATTATTTCAAAGGGGAAAAAGCTAAAAGAGTGAAAACTGAAAAGAAAAACATCAGAATTTTCCTCCGAGGCACATATGTTCATTGTTGGGTAAAAAAAAACTAACAAGGATGTGGGATGTGCATGTTTCAATGTTCAATACAAGTCTAAAGGGCCAAAAGTGCCCATAATTGAAGAAAAAAAACAATACATTTCTGTTCTTGACAGATGCTTGCTCAATCGAATTCCAATACAGCACACAAATCACTCGTTCTGAACGCTTGCCTGGTTAATATGCATTGGCACAATTTACAAACACTGGCAAGCTAAAAAGGTGAAGTAGTTCATTTAATGATTAAAGCCCCCAATCAAACATATGTTACACCACAATTACTCTGCAGTGAACCAAAGCTGAGCAATGCAGCACAAATCTCCTGACAACATCCTTCATGTTTTTTTGTTTTTTTTTTTGTTACCAAACACATTTTTCCACACCCTCTTGCTGCAAAATATAAAACAAAATTAGCATTAACAAACCCAAAATGTAATGTATTCAGAATAATTCATTAGAACAAGGGACATCATTCATTAGATATGATGGCATATGAGCTATTACTAGGGATGAATCATTAACGAAGTTTTTAAGCACACATAATTATGTATAACGAGTAGGCTATTTTATGCACAAAAAGCAAACCACAATACTTAAGTAAAAGAAAGTTCTTGCTCATGTGCATTTTAAGTGTTTCCTGCATTGTTGTTTGAATCTGAAAAGCTAAATTACAGAATAGATAGTATATGTGAGAGCTTTTTGCATTGATTGTGATATGGATTAAGGGTGTGTACTGGAAATGAATGATAAGAATATTTGTATAGAATATATATATATTTTTTTGTATGAGCGCCGTCTTGGTCGCTCTCGGGTCGTGTGCACTCCTGCTTGACATAGGCTTGCTCGGGATGCACACTCTCATCTTGGTGTTTGTGTTTTCTCAGTATCTCAGTCTAGTTTTAGTCTCAGTCGGTTTCGGTTGCCGCTGGGATGAAACATGCACGTTGAATGTGTGAGTGCACGGTAATTGTTTTTATTTATCGTGTACTCGTGTCTTGCGTTCAGTCTTCTGGTGTAGTTTTTAGCACGTGCACATGTTTACATGTACCACGTGCTTTAGTGTTATATTTCATGTGAACACGCGGTTAATGAGTTCTTTCATTGGCTGCATGCTCTAGTCCCGTGAGCACATGGCTTGTGTTGTTTTTTTGTGTCATGTGCTCTCCCCTCTAATGTCTTGTCCATAGGTCTCAAACTCAATTCCTGGAGTTTTGCTCCAAACCTATCAAACACAGCTGATTCAAATAATCAACATGTTCAAAAAGCTCATGAACAACTTTATTAGTTGGATTAGGGTAAAATCAAAACTGTGCAGAACTGCAGCCCTCCAGGAATAGGGTTTGAGACCTATGGTCTAGTCCCACCCTTTTTGTTAACCCATTATTAGTTCATTCAGTTCACCTGTTTGTTAATTCTTTCTCTTTATAGTATCCTCTTGTCTGCTGTTCTTTGAGAGTTCGTTGTCGTATATAACCTTGTCCTGTCACGTCCAACTCTATTTGAGCCCTATTTGTTTACTTCTTTTGTTAGTGTTTTCCTTCTCAGGGTAGTTTTTGCTGTCTTTTTTGTTTTATTCTATAATTAACCCATATTTTATTTCTGCATTTGAATCCTCATTTTCCCACCTACAACCATCACAATATATGAGTAAATGTTTAAAAGTAATTAAAACACATTTTAGTTTGTACATACATTTGGTTTTAGATGAAGGTGATCAAAACGGGGTCAAAAATTACATTTAATCACATCAGGGATTGTTATAAATTGGTTGAAAATTAGTTATAAAAAGGTTGAGTTTTTTTTTTTTTGTGATTGCAGTAACATGAAGATTGGTCCACCGAAAAAGTTTGGCATGTACTGTATATTTTTCTCTCTTTTTGGCACAATGCATTAAGGCTAACATCAGCAATGGTCTTGAGTGTTTCTCTGAAAGCATTACGTGTCCTTGCGTGGGTGAAATAAGAATGAGAAATCCGTGATGCAACAATTTGTTTTCTGCCAATAGGATTTTCTCCCACATCTGTCATTGAAATAAGTTCACATTTGTATGCCTTTACACATTGTTGATAGAGGTCACGAAGTTAGATGCGCTCCATGTTTCTGCTCATTTTTCAGCTAAATGAAGTCTTTCAGGGTAAGTGTAAGTAACATATTCTTGGGGGACGTAAAAACAAATCAATCACATTATGGGTACAGCACTTCATGCGTGTTTATGTATCCACCAGAGATCTTGCAATATTTCTCTCTCAATGACCGAATAATCATCTCTGAGTGTGAAGCATCTCCCCTTGTGTTTGTGTCTGAATTGCCTGTATTGCCTTACATTGGATCAGTCCTTATCACCACCAATCTGACATCAGTGCCAGATGCCTGACCGTGGTTAAAACGTCATAACAGCACTCTTGAGGGTCGTACATCTCCAGGCTGCGGAGAAGTGTGTTTTCTGTCGCCCTCAGCTCTATGTGTGTGTGTAACCGCACTGATGAACTCTGATCCCTCCGCTGGGAGTTCAGAGTGAAGAAACCTTGAGGGGTTATTCCTCGACGCTTGCAGGAGTTTGCGTGTGTTTAAAAAGGTGTCATTCTTTCATGCGTTAGGGAGTTGCTAAACTTTGTTTCTGAACCCTGATTTAAACCTTTCTAATCTTCCGTAATTACGGAAATATGCGCATGCTGTCTCAGCTGGAGATGTGTGGTACTGTGGTTGTGAATGTGAACTTGTGGTCAGCATGGGGAGAGATGTTGAACTGGGTGGAGTGTGGTGACGACATGTGTTTAGACCCCATCGCTCTTGGCAACGACTGATAGCAGAGCGTTGAACATGTATCAGAAGGATGCTAGGATCTACATGAGATGTCCGTGCAGATATTTCTGTGTGTCACTGATATCTGATGACAACCGATGAGCTTTTGGTGTCTCAGTGTTTATGTTTTACTATACACTACCTGACAAAAGTCATGTCACTTATCCAAGTTTTAGAAACAAAAATTAATAACTTGACTTCTTGTTGATCGTTTGGTATCAGAAGTGGCTTATACAGTATGAAAGGCCTCTAGATTATGCTAATTTTACCAAAATAAAATATGATCATGCCTTGATATTTAATAATTTAATTAGGACAGTAAGGTCTGACTTTGCTTAGACAAAAGTATTGTCACTTAACAGAAATGATGTACAGCATAGAAAATAAAGTCATGCAGCGGAAAAATAATTAATATGACTCCCATGAGCTTGGAGAACTGCATCCATGCATCTCTACAATGACTCAAATAACTTATTAATAAATTCATCTGGAATGGCAAAGAAAGCATTCTTGCAGGACCTCCAGAGTTCATAAAAAAAATATTAAATTCATCATCAATGCGTTCATTGACCCCAATGTACCTCAATGTACCCCAGACAAGCTCAACAATGTTCATGTCTGGTGACTGGACTGGTCAGTCCTGAAGCACCTTGACCTTTTTTGCTTTCAGGAACTTTGATGTGGAGGCTGAAGTATAAGAAGGGGTGCTATCCTGCTGAAGAATTTGCCCTCTCCTGTGGTTTGTAATGTACTGGGCAGCACAAATGTCTTGATTTCTCAAGTTGCTGTCCACTATGCAGATCTCTTGCACACCCACATACTGAATGTAACCCCAAACCATGATTTTTCCTTCACCAAACTTGACTGATTTCTGTGATGATAATTCCTGGCCTAGAAAAATTGAGCAAGAAAATAGCCACTTTTCAGTTTTGTATTCTTGGTGCATGATGTAACTACAGAAGAGTCGAGCTTTAAATAGGAAAATGATCAAGCTGTCTTTTTTTTTTTTTGAGCAAGATGCTAATGGTCCGATTCAATGATTTATGATGCGCTAAGTTACAAGTGCTCCCACCAGATCGGAGATTGACTGAATGGATTAAAAAATGGTAAAACTCAACTGTTTAACCCTAGGTGACTTGTAAAATGAGCCTATCTTCCCCCAAAAAGTGTAGTGTTCCTTTAAGGCTATTTGTTTTTCCTAAGGATAAAAATAACCACGGGATTCTTGTCTCAAATGTGCAGTTAAAGGTCAGTAACAGGATTGGAAAATAATTTTAAAAAGCTGAAAGTCCTGTGTATGTGACATCATCAAAAAGGCACCCTGAAGGTCACATGGTGCTACAGCTAAATTAATGTATTGCTGTTAAAATTGTGATACATGTCATCATTTTATAACCTAAATTAAGCTCAAACTCAGTTTGATTTAGATGCCTGGCTGATTGCCTGCAATATAAGCTTAATTATTTAATCACTGAAGCATTACCATGTTCCTTTCTAGGCTCATTTCAAAGGAATCAATCATGGGGTTTACTTCGCCTGCTTTGTTTTATTATTATTAATTTTCATTTCACTGTCTGGCATTGAACACTGTCCCAACAGCAGGATTCTATCTTTCCCTTTCTTCTTGTTTGCCTATTAATATCATCACAGCAGCTCAGATCCACATAAACTTTTACATTCGGCTCTTTTAATAGCTGCCATTTCTTTCATGCTTTGACATTATTTTCCATAAGCTGTAATAACTGAAAAAAAGCGCTAAAAGAAAATTCTGCTGGGAAACCCAAAAGAATTTGCAATTGTTTTCATGTGACACTACAGAGGGTGTCTGGGTGAGCTGTAAGCTATTCTTAAGTGTTTTCATTTCAAATTACAGATCCTGCAAAGAGACGCAACGGCAAAGTGAGCTGTGAATGGGCGGAGAACAGCCAGGACTCCGGCTCTGACCTGAGGGGAAAAGCACGGGCCTGCCAAGAACACAAAGAGTTTGAGATGACAGCGACTGTGCTGAGCAATCCCACATTAAACACATTAGCCTGTTTGCTTGGAGGAAAAATGGATTGCCTCTGTGAGATCAAAACTCCAGTCTCCTGATGCGTGAGGTGATTTGCATTTGTATACTGAGTTTTTAGCCTTGTTAGCACTCAGACAGATGTGTAAAGGTTGTACACACATTTGTAAGGCATAGTTCATCCAAAAAATGGAGATATGCTAATAATTTACACACTCTCAGGCCTGCCAATGTGTAGATGTCCTTTTTTTCTTCAGTTGTACATTAAAGAAGGTTTTTCATGAAGTTGATTCATGAAATGCAAGTAAAGGGGAGAGATCATACAAAAGGCATCCTGAGTAAGATATTTTAGAGAAAATATGTTTACATATGGCACCACGATGGCGTAGTGAGTAGCACGTTCGCCTCACAGCAAGAAGGGCGCTGGTTCGAGCCTCGGCTGGGGCAGTTGGCATTTCTGTGTGGACTTTGCATGTTCTCCCTGTGGTTGCGTGGGGTTCCTCTGGGTGCTCCGGTTTCCCCCACAAGTCCAAAGATATGTGGTGTAGGTGAATTGGGTAGGCTAAATTGTTGGTAGTGTGTGAGTGCGTATGAGTGTGTATGGATGTTTCCCAGAGATGGGTTGTGGTTGGAAGGGCATCCGCTGCGTAAATCAAATGCTGGATAAGTTGGCAGTTCATTCCGCTGTGGCAACCCCAGATTAATAAAGGGACTAAGCCAAAAAGAAAATGAATGAATGAATGTTTACATACAGTATAGATCACTAGACAAAAATATAGCTGAAATTTTTAATATAACCCCATGCAAAAGTCTAAATACCCTTGGTTTTTTTAATACTGTGTGTGGTTATCTGTGTGTGCTTTCACTGCTTTGTGATAGTTGTTTATGAAGCTCTTGTTTGTTCTGAACAGTTACTATAACTGACTGCTGTTCTTCAGAAAAATTCTTCATGTTCTACAGATTCATCAGTTTTACAGAATTTTCTGCAGATTTGATCCCTTTCCAACAGTGACATGATTGTGAGATCCATCTTTTCTCACTGAGGATGATTAAAGGACTCAAACACAACTGTTTACAAAGGTTTAAACCCTCACTGATGCTCCAGAAGGAATTACCAAGAGGTTAAAACTTTTAAAACCTGAAGATCAAGGTAAATACGGTATATGCAGAAGGACTTTCAATTTTCGGTAACCCAGTTAAAGTTCCGGTTCTGGTGAACTGTAAAATAAAATAAAAGAAAAAAATAAATAAAAATAAAATAAAATAAAATTAATAAATAATTTTTCCACACCATGTGTTTAAAATATAAAAAAAATATTTTAGTCCGTTATTTTCAATGGAGTATCTGTGCTAGCCTGCTGATCCTGATAGCACGTGTGTGTATACAGCTATTTATTAAATTAAAGGAATGATTAAGTCTATTTAGCTGATTATATTTTAATTACATTTCAACATCAATGATGTAAAAGGAGCCGTATAAAACTGAAAAAAGTCACATTGTGCATTCACTGGAAGTTTATAGGGGAAGAAACACTAGCTGTGCATGTACCCCAGTGCACTTATTTTGTCTTTTGGGAAACATGCAAATATCTTCTGTTATATCTGAAGGGCAGTAATAATTACAAAAAAATAAATAAAGAGAAGATATTTCATATTTCAAGATCTTCATCCTGTTTAAACAGCCTCGTGTTTCCTTCTGGAGCATCAGTGAGAGTTTTTTCAACAGTGTTTGAGTTACCTGATGTTGTTATAAAACATCCATGCTCATCTGGTCAATAGAAAAACTGCATACACTTATTTCAGTGTTGTAATGATATTAATTTGCTATTTCTAGGTGCTAGTACAGCATTAAATTGGCAAATGACCTATAAATGGCAAGTAATGGTCAAAACAAGAGACATTGTACAAGAATGTTTCACAATCACACTTTTAAACTAAGGGTTTGGTTGTCTTGGTTCATTTCATCCTTACCCTTATGACTTTTATCAAAGACCATAGAATACACAAGACATGTCTCTCGTATACTTTTGAATGGGGGAAAGTGTAACAGTCAATATGGCTCGGACCAGATGTGTGCTTTTACGACAGTTAGGTGGTCAACAAACACACTGGAATCTCAGCAACTACTTGCTTCACAGACATATGAAATATATCCAGATAAAGCTTGAAATATGTACTTTTAAATGAACCATGTGAACTTGAAAACAAATGTTTTTTGGTTTTGTAATGTGTATGAAACAAACGCGAGGTACAGTCCGTCCTGTCAAATGCACATAACATGACAGCAATTACTCAATCGCTCACAAATCGCCCTTTTCTGGAGGAGACTTGTGATCTCATTCCTTTTTAGTATGAATGCACATTAGCTCGGGTAACCTGAAAAATGCAGATATTGTTCGATTCGGATGTTTAGAAATTAAATTAGTGAGACAGTTGTTGTTTAAGTTTGTTGGTGGTTCCAAATATGTAATGTAATTGTAAGCTTGGCAAATAGTTTTAGAGAATTTCATATTTCCCCATTAAGAGAGAATGCTTGAGCAAATTACCCAAGAGGCTTTTTGAAGATGGCCGCCGATTGAAATGACTTGTCTTAAAGGGACTTTGCTTCTATGCTTGTTGAATTGATGTTTCAGTCTGCCATGTGCTAGAGTTCATTTAGAAGAAGACAAAGACCTTTTCTGTGGACTCAGCTCACTTTTTTGATGCTCACCAAGGCTCAGATAGCAGTGTTCACTTTTACTATTATTTCAGTGTACAGTTAGCTATTTCTAAGTGGTAGTGCAGCATGCATATGTGCTTGATTGAGCTTCTGTTCAGCATATTTATACTGGTGGGGTAAAAAAAATAAAAAAGTAATAAATTTTTAGATTTGAGCCCATAGATTCCAGAAGTAGGAATCAGGATTAATTCCAAAATAATAAAACAGCCTTACCCGATAGATTGGCCTCAGCATCAATAGCAATGTGTATTTATTTTGATTTGGTTATATGTTTCTTGAAGAAAAAAAAACTCACCTACATCTTAAATGGCCCAAGGATATCTCTAACACAGATCACTCATGCCTGTAAAATAAAGTGAAGTGCTTTTAACAGAACTGATGCACTTGACTCAGCTTTACCGGGCTCTTTGTAATGCTTCCTTTCCCCCAGTTTAAAACAGTCTCTTTCCACCCCCCGGTATAATGATTGTGGTATTGAGTGTCTAAATTGCAGCGTAATGAGAAGGCTGGAGGTGCAGTAGATCTGCATTCGTTTTGGTGGAATTATTTGGCCTCAACCTCAAAGACAAGTTCACATTTTACGAGAGACTCTGGCACGGGCCTCTGGGGTCTAGTACAGGACCGCTGTTGTTGTTTTGTAACAATGTGGGTGTGATTCCCCAGAGCAGTTTGACTTCTGAGAGAGAGAGAGATGAGAATGCTCTGGAGCATGCAGAGTAGTTAATGTAAGCCATGTTGGGGTAAGAGTTATTTGTTTATGAGTGTGACTGTGTTGGTAACCTGATATTAGTGTGATTCAATACTAGAAAAATTAGCATGTTCGTTAATTCTAAGAAGGCAGGAAATCCTTTGCATTACATCACTAATGTCTGTTGTCATCCTCCCTTGGGCTCTGCGGACATGTGTTTTTAACATGCGTTTGAATGGTAAGACATCTCTGAGGTTTGAGACTGCTGCGTTATGGACGTTTTGGGGTGAGTGTATGTCGGAAGATGGTGTAAGCCTATAAATGGCACGTAATGGTAAAAACAAGAGGCATCGTATAAGAATGTGTCACACTCACACTCTCAAAGTGTTTTGTTGTCCTGGTTCATTTCATTCTTCCTCATGGTTTCCCAACACTAAATATAGCTTGTTCATTCTGTTCATGGTCACATTTTTGATGTATCTTTTAGATGATTTTTTATTTGCTTGTTGCATTGACGTTTTAGTCTAACCATGCACTAGAGTTTATTTTGAAGAGCACAAGACCCATCTTTTTCTGTGGACTCTGTGGACTTTTTGGTGCGCACCAAGGTTCAGATGGCAGTTCACTTTTATCCAAATGATCACACTAGCAAAGAAATTACAACAGAGTTAAATTTGACTGAAGACCAATCTGACACTTTTGAACACAATGTTCAGCTAAGATCAATTTCCATCAGACTGAATCAATTCATTCATTCATTAATTTCTTGTCGGCTTAGTCACTTTATTAATCTGGGGTCGCCACAGCGGAATCAACCGCCAACTTATCCAGCATTTTTTTTACGCAGCGGATGCCCTTCCAACCGCAACCCATCTCTGGGAAACATCCATACACACACATTCACACTCATACACTACGGACAATTTAGCTTACCCAATTCACCTGTACCAATTGTCTTTGGACTTGTGGGGGAAACCGGAGCACCCGTGTTATGAAGCGGACAGGAGACAGAGGTAAGTGAGATTAAGGTGGATTTATTGGTAAAACAACAGAGGAGCACAATAGGGATTGCCAGGAGGATCGGTACGTGGATACTTGTTTTCC
>CAIGQQ010037872.1:3514996-3568620 GCA_903798035.1 Danio albolineatus
CACACACACACACACACACACACACACACACACACACACACACACACTACAACCAATTTAATTTATTCAGTTCACCTATACCACATGTCTCTGGACCCAGCCAGGACTCAGCGGCCTTCTTGCTGTGAGGCAACAGTGCTAACCACTGAGCCATCATGTCACCTCTATATTTGTTTTACTCTTTAAAAATGGTTCTACTCTGTTTCAGCTGACAGCAAACACAGAGTGTTTATTAATGAATAATATTTTGAAACAAAAAATATGGTGTAGTGTTGATTTAGTATCAATATTGTGACTGTTAATTTAGGTATCGTATTGAAGTCAAAATTTTGCTATCGTGACAGCACTATAACATTGCTCTAGTAGTTTTGGATATAAAACTACTAAGAAAGTGTACATATTGTGCTTTTAAAAAAAAAGATTTTTAGCTCAAACTGTGGTCATTGATGATTCATGAAAAGCAAATCAGTGGTATTTTTTTCTGGCACAAAATTCCATCATAATGTGGAGTCAGACTATGGGGGATATGATAATAAAAAATAAATGAATAAATGGAAGTAAATTAGTATTTTTATTCTTTTGCTTACATAAATTGTAAAAGACAAAAGTTCTCAAGTGCAAATTTTATCACCAGATCACCAGAATATTTGTGTGATTTCCCTGCACAGATGTTGCTAGCTAGTTTTCATTACATGTGCATAAAAAAGAACCATTAAAAGCATAAGCTGAAGCCAAAAATGTGTTCTACTTGAACTAACCCCTTAACTGAACATCTTTTTTCCTCGAATGAAAAGTGTCCCAATTCCATTTGGAGCTAAAAATGAAACCTTCTGTTTGTGAGGGTCTGCAGTGAGTCATTTTCTAATACAGCTCTGTTTGTTTATGCTAGGCATCAAGGAAACTGTCCTCTTGAATCCGCTCTTGAATAAACACCTGTGGCCAAAAAGACCTTGCGTTTTCTATTCAGCTCTGTATGTTGCCTGTCCATATGTAAGTAACTATGTATATCCATAAAAGAACAACAGCTGGCTAATGCTAACAAAAATGGTCGAAGACAGTCGGTTGATGTCAGAAGACATTAATTAGGGCATAGCTGTGTTATTTTCTGTCTGATGCAGAACTCACATACCACATTTTAAAAGGGGAAGATTTTTTTTTTTGTTGTTTAGAGAAGTGCTGACCCATTTTCAGACCAACAGAAAGTACGTCGTGTTTAATTGTTCGGCCTTTTGTTTGCGTTAGTTTATGTGAGGGAGAAACCTACAAACATCTGTCGGCCAAATGAGCTGGTGTTTCATCAGTCGAGTATGCTCTGTTCTGAGCACACTTTAAATGAGATGCTACACAACCACTGCTTGGGCACACATGTACAATTTTCTAAAAACAGGGCTTATTATCAGTGCGAATGAGATTTACTGCCCATATGCCGCTGGAACAGTTCCGTTACAAGAAGTCATTTTTCAAAATCTGTGTGGTAGAGTCATTGATATGCTGCAGTGAAGTTTTCGTCCATTTAACCATGCTTGAACAAAATGAATGATATTTATTTACTTTATATTTGTTTGTTTACTTCTTGCTAGATGTTTGATTACTGTTGTCAAAACCGTTCAATGTTTGAATGCCAGTAAAAATAAAAAAGACTTCTTTCCTTTTCGTTGGGTTGCCAAGTCCAAACAGCCCTAAGCAGCACTAAGCACACCTGTACAAGAAACAGCTTCTCCTACCTGACCAGCAACGCTCCTCATTGTAATCCGCTATTCTGTTTCTCCTTAGCTTATCTTATTGTGCCAGGTCTCCTCTGTGGTTAGGCCTTGGGCAGCAGTGTGTTCCCCAGCAGGGCCCGAGCTAATTTATTAGCCCATAAAAGCCTGCGCAGCCTCCAGTAGAGCTTTGATATATTCATCACAATGTGCTGGCTTGTAAAAATACTCAACCCCCTGAGAGATTTCAGCACTTTGTTTACAAGGACCTGTTGCAGGAGGAGGCGGAGGGGAAAACAGGGATGAAAAAGACGAGAGGAGGACTGCAGAACAGGTGTTGCTGGAACAGGTAATGGCTTTTGGCTTTGAGAAACGAGAGTTTTCATGCTTCCCAAGTCAGTTTCAATTACAGTCAGGTGCCTGGTGTAAAACAAGGATTAGAAGAGAAAAATAGAATAGGTTGTGTTGGTACCTTAAAATGTGCTTGAATCTGAATTTACAGTGTTTATTTTTGACTTTGCTATTCTTTAGGTGGGGCGGCACAGTGGGTAGCGCTGTCGCCTCACAGCAGGAAGGTCGCTGGGTCTGGTTCTGGCATTTCTGTGTGGAGCTTGCATGTTCTCCCTAAGTTTGAGTTTCCTCCCGGTGCTCCATTTTCCCCCACAAGTACAAAGACATGCACTAGGTGAACTGAGTGAGCTAAATTGTTTGTATTGTCTGTGTGTACGTTCTGGTACTCCTTGTTGGGGATTGAGTGTTGGGTTAACGACCCACCTCGTAAAAATTAGATGTTACGAAACGCCAGCATGGTACGGCTAAATATTAGCTTCGATATAAACGGTCTTGGGACTAAGACCCTGTTTACACTAGTGCGTTTTCATTTTAAAATGCATAAGTTTTGCTACGGTTACGCCACACTACGCCGGAGTTATCGAGCCGCGAAAACGGAGCGTTTTGGAAACGCTGGAGAGGCCGTTTTCATTCTAAAACACTGCTGCTCCGTCTCAGTGTGGATGTGGGAAAACGGAGACCTTTGAAAACGGAGGCGTGGCTGCAGAGATTCGCTACTGGATTGGGGAATTTGGGTCATTGCGTAACCTTCCCTTAACCTGCCCCTATCACATGACTATAACGCCACCGGAAGACGGCAGACCAGTCTTCACTGTTGTCCGTTTTAGGCACCACTGTGCAGTTAAACTCTGCCTTTTTTACTACAACAGCTGCATATATTCGCAAGAGGCAAGCTACTGTTCAAGCACTCGCTAATCACTCCCGTTTCAAGCAACGGAAGCCCTATTTAGAATGCCGAGCGAGACACATGCTTCCTGTTTATACTTTAACGCGCATGCCCAGAGTGTGCGAATGGTCACGTGATATACGTATTCGCTGGAGTAGTGTGGAGGGAGATCTGTAGAGAGACGCGGGGTGAAACGCTAGTGTGGACGCGGATCGTTTTCATGCTAAAACGCTGTTTTAAAACTAAAACGAACTAGTGTAAACGGGGCCTAAGTATTCCTTAGGTGAACAATTGATTCTTGCAAGTTTATCCACTCAAAAAAGTAAATCTGACCACTTGCTTCAGCTTTTGGAGCGCCACAAAATTCTTAACCATGCTCCTCTTACTGTTAATTTGCTAAAAGGGAACGATGCACAAAAAAGGCCCGCCCACTACTCAATATTCAGTTTCAGTTGGAAGTACAAAAACTTACTGAAGTAAAAGTCTCTGCAATTTCCAGTTCACCTTGCACTTTGGCCTATACTAAACTAAACTGGAATTTCAAGTGCATGCAAAGTTGACTCTTGATGACTGAAGATGACATTCCTGAATGAATGATTTATTGAATGATTTATGCTGCTCAATTATTATAACTACGTTGAATTTACATTTTCACACCGCTCAAAATGATGTTGAACTTTGGTTGCTTAACACGTCAGCCAGTGAAAAATCCCGCAAAAGGAGTCCAGGCCTTCAGTCATGCCTGACTTTGAACACCTTGGCTGTGTGAAGTCCAGTTCCTAGACCGGATTAATAAATCCCAACATTATTGACCCAGTCAGAAGACATAAAATTCCCTGCCTTGAAACAAGAAAGCTGATGTCGGGCAGTAAATGTTACTTTCATACTCCAACATGCCAAACAGATGTACTAAATCTCCATATTTGGGTCTGCAGTGTAATTCGCAGCATATAAGTAGAGCAGCTCAGCACCACCACAGATTATTGCAGATGAAAGTTGCTTACAGCGCTCGCATCGGCTGATTTTTCTGAGGTTTGACTTGAGGTTAGAGGAGGTGACGCTATAGCAACCGATTTGAAAACACTACAAGTGCATTGCTAATTAGAATTGACTTGAGCGACTCACCTTTGACCTTTAGGATAAGAACTGCCCTGTTTCTGTGGCTCTGACTCCACTAAGATCTGCCTAGGGATGATGGTTTTGGCTTGACATGAGGAACAGAATTGCATTGCCCCTCCCATTGGCTTTTTTGGAATTAGAAGCAATGCAGATGTTAAGTGCCTTCACAGAACTGTGCTTGCACTGGCCCTTTATGTCCACGGACATTAAAACCATGAGACCTAAATCTGGCCCGACATTACACAGGCAGTGGTGTGTAGTGTAGGCGATGTACTAAACCTCATGTGATTTTGGTGTATTTCGCCTTCCACCCACGCGGTCTTGACGAGGTCTCGCCTTTGCCTACAGTAGCTGAGCGTAATGGCAGCTCTTGGCATGCGAGGCGGCCTGATTTCGCCAGACAGCACTGCTCTTTTCTCACTGCTGTGGTTTAGGTTTGGCTCATGGCATGTGGGGGATTTGAGACATTGGAAAGGCATTTCCCTGTGTGACCACAAAGTCTTGCCCTCCTGTGTGAGAATGAGGCAGGTTCTGGCACCCAGGCTCTGCTAATGAAAGATTTAATTTCAGTTAAGGGCTATAGGAGGGTCACTCACTTTCCATCTAACATAATGCAGATCACGAACGTGCTGTTGTTTTATTTGGTTACCTAGCTGTGTTGTCTGGGCCACACAGTCGGTGACAAAGGCTGAATCTTCCTATGCGCTCGTAATTTCCGCTGTGTCTAATCGTCTCCACATCCAACATAAGGCCTGAATTATCAGACGTCTGAATCAGCTGCATTCTGCCAGTTGTTTTGGTTTGTTTGCGGCTATTTTTGGAGACATTATGCGATCGCTCTCAGCGTTGAGTTTCCCCATGACTCCCGCCTTAAGTTCAATGTCCATGTGTGCGAACACGGTTTTGATTCTAAGTTCGCTCATTCTCTGCACCTTCACCCAAATAAACCCTCAATGCAGGGCCGAAGCCAAAGGAAATCGAGTCTTATTTGAGATACGTGATCCTCTCACAAATATTTTTTGGATTACATCAGGAGACGTTCCAAGAAGTTTATATTAATTTTGAAACAAAACAGAGCAGAAGGTAATGTGAAGGCTCTGATGTTAGGAGGAAGAGAGGAAAGGTCACGCATAGTTGTAGCAAATCCTTTGCTAAAATGGCAAAGTCGTAACCTCTAGTCAGAACCTAAAGACTGTGGTCTGTTTAACGAGTGTGTGCTGTGTTCAAAAGCAGTTTGTTCCTGAGCTTTAATAGATTTAGTCTGTGGGTAGGGTCACTGGTTCCCCTGAGGGAGGTTATTGCCTTGTAAACTGTGTTAACATGTATGTTAATGTTACTGTATTTCACTACAGGATATGAAGTCCCAAAAGTCCTGCAGCCGCTGCATGAGACTCCATCTCAAATTTACAACTTTTAATGATTTGTTTGGCACAATGTAGGAGCATAGTTAATGTTTTTATTGTTATTAGAGATTTTTCAAGGATGATATCAGACTTTAGGCCCATTTCTGGCAATGTGACAGTTGGCATTTTAAAGAAAGCTTGTCTCTGTATGTGTCTGTATGTGTCTTGGTCACTGGTGATGCTCACTGACTTATTAGAGTTAATTCTATAAAGAGCATGTTAGTCGTTTCAAAAGTAAAAGTAATATAAACAAACACTGTATTCAATGCCGTTGATAATATGCATTTAATAAAGAAAATGTCTTATTAAAAGAAATGAAGTGGCTTTTCCAAAATAGTATTAATATTAATAATATAATCATTCATTTATTTTCCTTCGGTTTAGTGCCATTATTCAGTAGGGTCGCCACAGCAGAATGAACCGCCAACTTATCCAGCGTATGTTTTGCACAGTGAATGCCCTTCCAGCTGCAACCTAGTACTGGGAAACACCTATACACACTCACATTCACACACACACACTAAAGCACTATGGATACATTTGTTTATTCAATTCACCTACACCACATGTCTTTGGACTGTGGGGTGAACTGGAGCACCTGGAGGAAACCCACATGAACACTAGGAGAACATGCAAACTTCACACAGAAGTGCCAACTGGGCCTGCCCGGGCTTGAGCCAGCAACCTTCTTGCTGTGCGGCAATGGTGCTAACCACTGCACTGCCCCATAATGCAATCTAAGTTCTATTAATATTCAAAAAGCTTCTTATTATCTAACTGTAGTGCTAATAAATAAACAGGTAAATCATTGCTTGATGGTGTATATCAAGTATATTAAACTTAAATTTGATTGATTTGAGGCCCAACAAGCTGTGCTCCAGATGCACACAATATACTGTACTGTATACACGGTTAATTGACTGTTTAGAAATGAGATGAGAAACATGCTAACCAACCAGATGCAATTAGCACTTGGTCACATGAGGTCAGCCTTAGGAGATGTTGTAATGATTGTACCAAGAATTAAGACTGCAGTAAACCTCATTTAGAAACATGGAGGAACCTTGGAGCTCCAGACGACCTGATCACTCTGGCTGATAAGCGACCGCAGATTGCAGCTGCTAGCAGTAGCTCTGGACTGATTTGCTGCTTGGTTAAGAGGCAAAGAAAAACACCAACTCCGGCCTGCAAGTATGTTGGCGGTAAAATCTGGAGCATGTTTGCTTTACTGGTGCGAGCTCGGACACTGGTCCGCATTCCACTGACCCCCACTTCACTGTGTTTTCACAGGAAATAAACAGAGGCTTGTTGCGGCGGCGTTATCACTCCCTGTCTGTTTGGAGTGGAACCAAGAGCTACAAATCTGCTGAACCGCCCAGTGGCAAGCGAGAGGGGAATAACTCATCAGGTAAATGTGAACAGTCGTTTTCAAGGGGTGACTGAGTAAAGGTGATTCTATTCAGTGTGAAAGGAATCAGGGCCAAGTGCTCAATCACTCTCCGATTAGACTGATCTGATTTTCCCTCCACAAGTGGGGAACAAAATCATTCTGCATTTCTGAAGCAGCATGTCATTCACAGAATTTTCTTCAATAATAGGCAGATCTGACATGGGAATGATGGCAAGGCTTTACCAAGTAAGGTAAGAGCTTCAGTGGAAGATTATTTACATCTTTAAAGTCAGCATGAAATCAAATTCATAAATGCATCTAATGGAATGAATTGTCAATGATTGATTGTCTTATTGTATTTATTCTTTTTTTTTTTTGAGCTTGTCATTCTTTATAGGCTTATCTCTACTGACATATTCAAGACTTCTCTGATCATTTAATCTTACTGCAAATTTTGTATTTTATATTTTTACAGTCCACTGCAAGTTTGCACCAATACTTTCAACCCAGGTTCATTACGGATACGTACCAAGGTCTACATTTCTTGAGACAGTAAAATACGTAACTGGAGGTATGTCTGCTTGCAGTTTTTGCAAATCCACCAGAGGCCACTGTGTACACTTCATGATCTCAAATTTCTCTTGTGCATCCTCTTCTTGCGTAAATCCATATCATACATATCAGCCTGATCGTACAAAAATGTACGATTTAAAAAAGTAGACGTAGGATCCAACCCCACCCCTAAACCCAACCATCATTGGTTGATGAGCAAATCGTACTAAATTGTACGAATTAGATCGTACGAATTCATACGAATTAGCCACTAAATCAAAAGTTACGAATTGCCGTGAGATAACAGTGGACATATACACTTCATCCGATCAGGCCTGTTTGCTGTTAACTGACTGACTGACCCATCCACCCCCTTCCCTACACCCAACCGATGGTGTTTTCAAAAGTAATCTAGAAAAAGAAAATCCTTAGCAGCCATGTAATTTCACCATGTTTTCAGCCTGTTGTTTATTCAGTTTTTGCTTGGGTTTTACCTGGTTTCTGGAACCATTCTTTGCAGGACTTGAACCTTGTCATTACAGTCAGCTCCGTCTGCCTCCCAAGTCCATTGGCGCAAACGACGAAAAGCCAGTATTACTGTAGCACAAAAAAATAACAGAAGCTGTCGGTAGCTGTCATTGTAGTGTTTTTCTGTTGTTTTAGGTCCCTTTCACACCACACTAAATGCTTTGGTCCGAACCAGTTGAAATGAACCAAAATGCAGTTAAGTGACAAACACCATATCACTCATTGGCCAGATGTTATAGAACATATTTCCTAAACTGCTTTACAGTTGGTCAGAATTAACGTGGAATTCCCGCAAGTAAACAAAGAGGCAGACACAAAATGTCGCTGTGCTGGCTGATTGTATCCCTGGTCATAGTATACTATATAGTTTGTGTACATCACTTTAGACAAACTATACATTTCGAGAATGAAGTGCAGCTGCAGCTGGAAAACAATATTTTAACTCATTGCAATTGGTCAAGGTGTTAGGAGGAGGCATGATTAACTTAGCTAAACTCTGACATGGTCATCATCTGGAAATATTACCAACAATCCATCAGGTAATGTTATTCCCTCCCTCTCTCTCTCTCTCTCTCTCTCTCTCTCTCTATCTCTCTCTCTCTCTCTCTCTCTCTCTCTCTCTCTCTCTCTATCCCTGTTTAAAACTGTTGATAAAGCGCTGTCAAAAAATATTTTACCTCCAAACCCCATAAGATGGGACAGTGCATCGGACTACAGCAGTTGGATTAGTCCAAAAAGGCGCAATACTTTTTGCGGTCGGGTCTGCTTTAGTTTGGATCATATTCTCACCACAAACAAACCGCTCCAGTGTTCGTTTGAAAGTCCACCTCTTCAAGTATGTCTCGGTACGCTTTTTTGGTCCGCTATTGGTGCGCACCTGAGTGCGATAGATACATTCACACCTGCTTAAGAAACGAACCACACCAAGAGGGAAAACTAACTCTAGTGCGATTAGTGCCAAACTAAATAAGGCAGGTGTGAAAGCACCATTATAATCTAAAATGCTGAATTTAAATGTTTTTATTCAGCTTTTTGTTGAAGCTTGTTTTACAGGACTTGAACCCGCGCATCCCATATTAAAAGTCTGACATAAAACCAGGTAAGCTGCAGAACAAGTTTACTACAAAGGAAAAGTCATATGGCGATTCTATTTGTGGTAGTGGCATACTTTTTCAGTACCCAGCCTAAATAGCAAGCACTGTGTATGCGGCAGACTGTTTTTCATATACAGTCCTTATTTTTCTTTTTTTTTTCTTTTTTTTCATCCTAATTTGTCAACAATTAGCTTTGCAAATGGTTCTGAATAATTTACCTGTTTATGCTATATTTGGAGCTCCATGCCTGTTTTCCATTTTCATTCTTTTTGCAGCCAATCAAGTCAAGCAGATTTTGTTGTTGATTGTTTATACAATTTTTTAGTTGTATGCTGCCGTTTGCCAGCCCACAGTTTATTTAGTGTCCCTTGTCACAACGCGCACACACACACACACATACACACTCATTAGGTCATTATAGTCCACGGCTCCCTGCACACTCACATTGATCTGTGTGTACACAGAGTTAATGGGTCAGATTAGAGGAGAGCTGTACAGTAATAGCTGCCCCCTCAGCTGTAACACTGTGGTTAAACCAGCGAAGCTCATTAGCTCTGTCCCTGAAAGGCAGACCATTTGCATTTCAGTCTCAATGTGGGAACAATTTAGCCGTCTAATTGAACAGATCAACGAGGGTGCCGTCACCAACTTCTCTCACCCGCTTTTTTTTACCATTCTGCCTTTCATTACAGCTGTTCTTTAAACTCTCTGCATGATTTTAGCTGCAGCTTTGAGTTATGTTCACTTCAGCAGTATGAATATCTAAACATTTTCTTGATTACCCTACAATGGACAAAGAGATATGTACATGCCAACTGCTATCAGCAGAGCCGCATTTTAGAAAGATAAGTCCTCGTATCTGGTTACCTTTCTAAATCATAAAGTAAACTATTTTCTGTTTGTATTTATGTAGACAGTCTGGAGATGTTTTCGCAGTGGGATGGTTTGGCAACGACGAGAATCCCCAGTGAGGGAGAAAGAAAAATGACGGGCAGCGGAGGGAGGAATGAAGTCTCATTTGGCAAGAGACTCAAACACCCACCCACCCACATATACAGGAGAACAAGGACCCAGTTGGCTGAGGTTTCTGATAAACCACTGCAGTGTGGGAAAGCTCATCACTCATCTTCAAATGGTTATCAGAAAAAAGCTAAACAGCACACACTGGGAGTCTGTTTGGGAAAAACTTCCAGTAGATACAGAAGAACCTGTGCTCACACTCACATGCGCACATTACACTATCATCAAATTTTTGCAAAGACATTTTGACAGGGCAGCAATTTTGAAAGGGATATAATGTCTAATGTTTGCAAATGTACATGTCAGAATATCATTATGCCTTTCATGAATTTTCTAATGTAGGATCGAATCACATGTGAATAGTGTCTTCAATACAACAATTTCATATGTTGTTGTGTTTGTTGACTCATTGGCTCAGTCAGAATGTATTGACAATGAAATGCATTATGTTTAAAGACATGTGGCCCCGATTGCCTTCCACAATTATTTATTCATTCATTTGGTAACACTTTGTTTTGATGGTCCATTTGAGTATTAGTAGACTGTCTGCTTAATATCTGTTGACAGACATTCAACAGACATTTAACTGACTATAAGAAACTTCGCAAGTACATGTCAACTTACACTAACCCTACCCCTAACCCCAACCCTAACCCCAACCTAACAGTCTACTTATAATCTGATGAGAATTAGCTGCAATGTAACTGAAGTTCAACGAACGGACCATCAAAATAAAGTGTGACCATTCATTTTCCATTGGCTTAGTCACTTATTTATCAGGGGTCGCCACCGCGGAATGAACCACCAACTATTCTAACATAAGTTTTATGCAACGGATGCCCTTTCAGCCGCAACCCAGTACACCAATACACTCTCACATTCATGAAAACATCCACTACGGCCATTTTAGTTTATTCAATTCACCTATAGCACATGTCTTTGGACTATAGGGGAACACCCAGAGGAAACCCACACGAACACGGGGAGAACAAGCAAACTCCACACAGAAATGCCAACTGGTCCAGTCAGGACTCAAACCAGTAACCTTCTTGCTGTGAGGCGCTAACCACTGAGCCACCTTACTGCTCTCCTAACAATTATTAGAACTAATTTTAGTTGTGGAGTAAAAATTCTGAACATAACTGGTATGGTTCTTAATATTATTGTGTTCTTTATTGAATTGTTGTAAAAATCTCTTTGTCTACTGATTCAGCATGTCTAAGTAAAAACCTTAAAATATATTTAAATAAATCAGTCAGATTTTATAGAAAGACCCTTTGTACTTTATCTTACTATTAGTTTTATTTATATTTTATTGACTGCTGAATCAGAACAAACAGTAAAAGAGTTTCTGTTCCTAAACTGTCAGAAGGAGGATAGGTTCTTTCATGGCTCAAAGGGAATATTTGGCTGAACACTGGGTTTTCAGGCCTCAAGTACAGTCTGAGGCAAGGTTTTTGATCAAAAAGCTATGATTTGAACCTAAAGTGATTGGCTTTCACAGAAACCAGAGAACCCAAAAATCAAACAACTATTTGGCATCTTCCAGTCAAACTCAATAAGAAAAAAACGAATGTGTTACTGTTCCTGTTTTTCTTGTCATGCTTGGACCTCTAATAATGCCGTAATCTTGTTAAATTGTTCCTCTTCTCGTTATCGTGATCTCCTCTGGAGTTTTAGTCATAGCTTATTTTTCCTGAGAGACTAGGAAATATGATTTTCTGAGGAGTATTAATCAGATTGTAGTATTAATCAGACTCATTTCTGAGATTAGCGAAATCCCTTGTCGAAACAAATGACTGACCTCAGCTGAACGCAGACTCTCATTGTTTTTCCTCAGACAACAGGGAGGAAGCCTCCGACCTTCACTTCGCTTTCTCCATCTTTTCTTCTATCTATCTAACTCTCTATCTCTGACATCACAGTGGAAGCCTTTGACTTCCTGTTCCCTGGACGGCCTCAACTTCTGGAAATCTTGCGCTGAACTTTTGATGTCTTCCGCAGTTTTGGCATAGCTGCAGGGTGTAGGTGATTGAGAAATCTCATCTCTGGTCACAAGAGACACAGACATCATGAGTCCTAAGTTGTTTTTGTTGATAGGATCATGGAAAATGTGAATATGTACAGTTTCAGATGGAGCTCTAATCAGAAGCCTCACAGTCATCACGGACTCGGCCTGCCGCACTAAACTAATTTCATTGATATTTGTTTTGATTTGTTTTGATTTTTGTTTTGAGATTTTTATCCACAAAAAAATGTGATATGTTCAGTGTGCATGTGAGCGGAGGGAAAGGGGAGAGAGCGAATAAGCCAGACAGATCCAGATGAATGCTATTTTTGATTTGTGGGAAAACATTTTTTGCTTTTTACCTTCCTGCAAAGAAGTAGATTACAACTGAAGAAACCTCAAGTGCTCAGATAACATCGCAGAGTAATCCCAATCTGGCAAGGCCACCGAACAAAAGAAATAGGGAAAGACAGTCAGACCGACAGAAAGAGAGTGAAAACAAAAAGGCCAAGAGGGAATGATGGAGGAAAAAGGAGAGATAGCGAGAGAAAAGGGAGTTTAAAAGAAAGAAAGAGGATGACACGCTGAAAGATGTAATGTTGTAGGTATGCTTGTCATCGCTTGGCGGGACGGATGTTTCACAGCTCGTGTGAAGTTATATGCTTACAAGGACCTCTGCTGGAATAAACAGGTAATTCACCACACGATTTGATGACATTAAATTCTCAAGAAAGTTCTTAATTTTATCTCTAGTTCCATACATTTAAAACAGATTCATTTATCCAGCATTATTCATTAATCCTGGAATGTGATACTTTTAATAGTTTGGCCACTATATGTAAACCCTGTGTTAACATATTTTAAACTTCATTACTACAAATTCAGTATTTATGATAAGACAATACATCCATAAACATTTTCATTTTATAAATATGTAAAAAAAAAAAAAAAACTACAGTCATTGCATCATTTTCACAGCTTTCCCTGAAACCCCCTCAGATACTAAAACTAAAGATTGGATTGTTTCAGTGACTACAGAGTATGCAAACGAATGTTTAATAAGGTCATTTTTAGGCAGTTCTGAGTAGTTGTCTGTTGCGAAACAATCAAATGTTCTGTTCTAGTACTGCACTGTTATACATTAGGCTACTCACAAAGCAAAATTTGTCTGTCCTAGATCTGGCCCAGACAATCAGCTTTTGCTTGTCCCACATGCCGCATTGAATTACAATAAATGATAGGACCAAGTCTGGCTTCCCTACAAGGGCCAAACATGGACCATATCTGGGCCGAGTCTCAGCCAAGGTAATAACTCATAACTGGGTCAGATATGTTGGTGTGTCACAACTGCAATGAATTTGATAAACCTATGAAGCATTGCACTATATGCATACTATGGAAATGCTTTTTTCTCGAAGCAACCTGATTAGTAAAATTTTTATTTACTGAAAAAATAATTAAATGTATTTTAAAATGGGTCAAAATAGGCCAAACTTACATGGCCCACTCATACATTTTGAACAACTGTTCCAAATATTACATCTGACCCATGTCTTGTGTGCCACCTTAAAGACAGTGCCCAAACCAGGGCCATGCTTGGCCTACGTGCTGTATGCCAGTGCTGGACAAATGCCTATTGGGCCAGCTTTATGCCAAATCTGGGCCAGAATTCTTTGCTACCGGGGTACATGAGGTACCCTACTACTGAAAAAGGTAGGGTTTGAACATAGTTTAAATGTGCTGTTAATTTACTCACCTTCAGGCCATCCAACACTGTAAAATAAAAAGCAGGGTTCCACACAGTTCCTTCACGTTGTCCCAACACAAACCGAATAGGTTAACCTAATTGTTTTTATAAATGTAGGTCAATTTAACATAAAACAATTAATCTGTCCTAAAAAATCTATTGTGTTGATTCAGTTCATTTTAAATAATTAGTTTAAAGAAGCAGGATTTTTTTTTTCCAGTGAAGGTGTAGATGATTTTTTTTTTTTGAGTAGAACATGTAGACCACCAAGGACCAAAGTTCCTAAAAATAAAAGTCTTTAATGCTCTACTGAAGTAAAAATATCACTTACGTCTTTAATGACCATGCAGTTTGAGTAATCTAAAAGCTAATTGAAGATTTTTGGGAAAATATCTTAATAACTGCTTTAAAACAACCAGAGCAAGCAAGGGAGAAGGACATAAAATGGAGGAAACGGTGAGAGCGTTGGGGTTTACTTTAGATAAGCTCAGGGATTTGATGGACAGCATGGCAGCGGTTTGAAGAGAGCAGAGGAGCAGGTTTCACCAAGTTACAGTAGAGTCTTTGTTTAAGACTTTATTATTGTTTTTACTGAAGCACTACCACAGGGAGCTGAAACACACCCTCACATAGAGAGTGTTGATGAGTGTAAATTTGAGAACTGTCAATATTGATTTTGCAAAGCAGACATTGATTTGTCACGAGTTTGACAAGAACGTGATGGTGGATTTCATCTCATTCTGTTCTCACTTTTTTCTTTGTTTTTCCACCATTCACACACATACAATGACAATAACAGATTGCTGTTTTTCATTGTCCGTTCCAATTGATGTAAACTGTGGATTATAATTCCTTTTAACATTTATGTGTGATAAGGACAGTATTTTCCCAATGTCTTGACCAGATTTAAAATAATAACACAGGACTGGAAATGCAGATTTAAAGGAAATATTTTTAACACATGTAGACTGAAGATAAAAGTTGCTGGAACAGTAAGAAGATCAGTGTTAAGTAAAATAAAAGAGATGTTCATTGCAAAGCACGGACACAAAAACAGTTTAATCTCATGAGAAATTCAGGATGAGGGAAGAATGATTCAGGCCTGAAATCATCCACATTTTATTCATTCCAACACATTATGTTTCCAGCAGACATATCGAGTCAAGTCCAGTCCTGTCAATCGAAATATTAAAATACAGACAACACTCAATTCCAACAGCATAGCTAAAAAAGAGCATAAAGAGGTTGTGCTATTTCTGCCTTGACTTACAGACAATACAGCAAGGTCTCAAAACTTTGTTTCTGTAAAATGGATACCATACAATACAAAAAGTTAAAGCCAGAATATAGGTATTATTATTTTTACATATTTTTTGGTATACTTTTCTGACAGTAACCACAGCCATATCACCCTGCAACCCCAAGACCGCTTACTCAAGCTAAGCAGGGCTGAGCCTGGTCAGTACCTGGATAAGAGACCACATGGGTAAACCAGGTTGCTATTGAAGTGGCCTTAGTGAGGCCAGCAGGGGGCACTCAACCTGCGGTCTGTATGAGTCCTAATGCCCCAGCAAAGTGAAGGGGACACGATACTGTCAGTGAGCACCGTCTTTCGGATGAGATGTTAAACTGAGGTCCTGACTCTCTGTCATTGAAAACCCCATGACACTTCTCATAAAGAGTATAGGGTGTAACCCTGGTGTCCTGGCCAAATTCCTTTCATGGGCCCTTACCATCATAGCCTCCCAATCATCCCCATCCACTTAATTGACACTATCACTGTCTCTATACTTCACCTACTGTATAGCTGGTGTATGGTGAGCGCACTGGCGCCGTTGTCCTGTGGCTGAACATGATTTGTCTATAACAGAAAATTTACCTATTAGAAGCATCATTAGACAATATAGCCAGAGTAACCTTTTAAATAAATTAATATTCCCTCCTCACATTAATGTGACGAGCATAAATAGTGTTAGTTATGAATAAGAAAAGGCATGAAAGCTGGAAAGGCATAATTTCAAAATTAAAGGTAAATTGTGTAAATAAAATTTTTACCTGTAGGTAAAACACTCCTTCCTTTCTAAATGCACCAGACACTTTCATACACTGAAAAAAAAAAGATTTCATTCATCCGAATAATAAAAAAAAGTAATGGTTCACATCTAAATTTTAGCACTTGACCCAATGAAAAATAAATCATTTGCCTTAAACAATATTTTCTATCTCCATGAGAACAATTTTGTATAACGTTGTACAAAGCAAATTTGTCTTGTTGAAGAAAGTCAATTAATTTAAATTCTCTTTTTGTTCTAAACAAGAACATATAGCTTTAATCAAAACAAAAATTGCCATAAAATGTTTATTCTTCCAATTAAAAACATTTAGGGAAATGGTTTCACATCTAAATTTGATCACTTCAGCCAATGAAAAATAAATCATAAACAATATTTTTAAGTCCATAAAAGTTCAAAGCATATTGATCAATTTCTGTTTAATGTGCATGTACTTGCCTGTGTGAATAACCTGAACATTTTACATTGGTCAAAACAAATATTTCTTAGTTGAGCTCTTAATCAAAAACATTTAAATTTAACTATGTTTTGAAATTAAATGATATTATTTGAAAAATAAAACAATTAATATTAAACTTAAATGAAGGACATTTTTAATTGAATGAAGTACATCTTGAAAGTTTCTTCAGTGCATAAACACTGTTACTAAGGCTCAATAAGATAACAAAAAAATAAAGACAGAATAGATATGACTATTTTGGAAAAAGTGCATTAAATTGTATAACCGCAGATCAATCTATACGTTTGACAGCAGTACTGTCCACCTGCTCATAAAGTAGCTGAACTTTTTGTGATTTTGATTGTAAAGGAATAACACAGATCTTTTGTATAGTTGCTTTGGAACAATAATTATAGTAAAAAGTGTTATGCAAATGGACTTGAACCGAATTATGCAGGGTGTCACGGTGGCGAGTGGGTAGCACAATCGTCTCACAGCAAGAAGGTTGCTGGTTCAAGCCTCGACTGGGTCAGTTGGCATTTCTGTGTAAAGTTTGTTCTCGTGTGTTAACGTGCTCCGGTTTCCCCCACAGTACAAATACATGTGGTATAGGGGAATTGAGTAGGCTAATTGTCCATAGTGTATGTGTGAATGAGTGTGTATGGATGATGGGTTGCAGCTGGAAGGGCATCTGCTTGGTAAAACATATGCTGGATAAGGTGCCGGTTCATTCTGCTGTGGCGACCCCAGATTAATAAAGTTCTTTTTGAGACTAAGCCGAAAAGAAAATGTATGAATGAATGAATTATGCAATAAAAACGTGTAAATGCAACAAAAACAGCATAAGCACATGTGACTTTGCTTCCATGCATATGTCATTGTTAGCAAGAAGATTTCAAGAAAGAAGCTTGTGCTCAGGACCATTTGAAAAGACCAAGAATTACCATAATAATCTTGTAAATAATGTTCCATTTCTTGTAAAACTTTTTGTTTCACTGTAAAAGGCCTTAATGAAATTTCAGGAGCCATGCATTAACTTTGCTTTGCTTGTTTTGACTTTAAAAGTGCAGTTAGCCATTGACTTCTTCAATCATCTTTCATGTTCCACTGAAGAGAAAAACTCACCTGCATCTTGGATGTCCTGAAGGGTGAGTAAATTAACACCATATTTCCTTTTGCGTTGAACTATCCCTTGAACATAACCAAATATCTTTTCTCCATGCACTTCAAAGGGCAATTGGAACATATATACCTGTGTGAAATGGATGAACTGTGCTTAGTCTGTCAAGTGCCTTTCAATCAGAGAACATCATGGTTGGTGACGTGCTGAAACTTCCCTTGCTCTTGCGCCCACATTCAGGGTCAAAGGGTAAAGTTTAGGGGCTGCACACTGGGTATTGATTTACTTGACTCTGCTCTGTGAGGACGGTTGAATACTGCCTTCACTGATTACACCAGTGACTTTCAGAGGAGATGACAGTCTATGATTGAGCTGAGAACCTCCTGTTGACCTCGTCTTGCCCCTGACAGAGTGAGTCTCCCGGGGGTCTCCGCTTTAAGAAGACTTTCCCCAACTCCCCCTGTGCAGAAGAGATCTGGCCCTCCTTTCTCAGCTCTAATCAGGTCTGTTTCAGTCCCGTGGCCGAGATCCCTCAGTAATGAAGCGCAACTAATTGGACAGATGCGATCGCCGTGACAATCGGGTCGTCATGGATACCAGGTTACCAGGGCCTGATATTCGATAAATAGGTGGGAATGAAACACAGGCTGCAGCTACGATATGTCAGACACATAATCATGTTGGTGCGATTGAAAACATATGAACGCCTTGGACATGCATGTGGACATTTGCGCACTCCTGCCTGACTCAGATTTTCCAAAAAGCGGTGTGGTATTTCAGAGGAAATTAACGTGCGGGCCGCATTTGTATCATGTAGTGAACACCTCTTTAAATCTATACATTTAAACACAGCTTTGAGATGTGAGCTAAAATGGCTTATTGTTTCAGAGTTTGTGCCAGAATGCTGCCAGGAGCTGTTCAGTTTTTTTTTTTAAGTTAGTGGTGTATATACTGTGTGTACTAGTATATAAAGGCAAATAATACAAAGCATGATAACACAAAGCAATGAAAGTAATAA
This sequence comes from Danio albolineatus, assembly GCA_903798035.1. Lineage (NCBI taxonomy): Eukaryota > Metazoa > Chordata > Actinopteri > Cypriniformes > Danionidae > Danio > Danio albolineatus. The sequence goes on from CAIGQQ010037872.1 coordinate 3,533,444, forward strand.
AGTAAAATGATATATTTAATGTTTGAAAGCATAGTTCTCACCCAAATTATTATTATTTATTTTTTATTAATATTTTCCTTTACTCTTAGGTATATTATACAGTGGAAAAGAAAATTAGAGAACACTTTAGCATGATCACTTATTCTTTTATATAAGTAAAGGTATTTTTTCACTAATGTTATTTGACAATTAGACCCTTTATTTTAATTAAATACATGTTGCATATGTATGAAATTTGTTTGTTAAATTAAACTGAGTAGAATTGAAACTTTTATTAATTTTTCATTTAATTCCAAAATTGGATTGACCCACAGAGGAAAAAAAAGCACTTGGATTTATATTTGTTTTAGTATGTTCTACAGGCTTGGATTGTTACTGATAATTTTTCGGTGAATGATTCTTTTAAAATAACATTTTCCATCATTAATAATGACCACAGAACAGTCTTTAGTCTGTAGTGGATCTAGTCAAGATGAATAAGTGAACATTTTTCTTTAACACGTCCTTCCATCTGTTCCCTCAGGTCTGCTTTCCCAGGGAAAGATGATGAAGGCAACGAAAATAATGTGAAATGAAAAACAGAGGAATAAAAGAGCCACAGCTCAAGGATCTCAACACAAACTCTTCCTACTGCGCTGCTACACGGCCTACTGTTCTACCACCTCAGAGACGCGGCGAGAGAGAAAGAGGGCAGGAGAGGAGAGAAGGAAAGAGACCCTGACAAGCACATGCCTCTCCACCCAGGAGAACAACGCTGGAAGAAAGAAAAGCCAATAAGAGATTGGATGACAGAGTTCCAGCAGAGAAAATAAATGAAGAATTTAGGTAGAGTGTTGACTTTTTACTCAACAAGAGAGAAAGATTGTTGGTTAGAAATATAGAGAAGATGGACGAAATGGAGAGAGACCAGAAGCAGAGTTTATATTGATGTAGTCAACTGATACATTGTGTGCATGTGTGTGTGTGCACAAGAAATGAAGTATGTGTTTTCTGTGCTTCTAGCGACACCAAATGGAACTGTTTTAATACTAATATTCACATCTCTGCCATTGGTCCATCATTCTGACAACCCTACCTTAATTTTGAGTCATTGTTGCTGTGCTGAGCTGGTCAGAATTCTTAAACAGAAAAGTGTTGGCTAAACAGTAATGTTTAGCAAAAACAGTCTAATAATGTGATATTTACAGTATATAGTTATTTTATTTTTTAAGAGTATAGGTCACCCAGTGAAAATGCACTCACCCTCAAGATAACCTTTATGTGTTTTGTTCTTCCGTTGAACACAAAAGAAGATATTTTGAAGAAAGCTGAAAACCTGTAACCATTGACTTCCACAAAAAACGTCAGTGGTGACAGGTTTTGAGATTTCTCCAAAATATCTTCTTTTGAGTCGAAAAACTGAAACAGGTTTGGAACAAGTGATGGAGAGTAAATGACGACAGAATCTTTTAAATCATTTTTAGTACAAGTCCTTGTTCAAATGCTGAATTGTTGATTTATATGCACTTTTCCTTTTGGATCAGTGGTTCTCAACCTTTTGGTTTCCAAGGCTTCAACTGTGCAAGATAACATTAAAAGACTGAAATTGTACTGTACACTTCTGTGAGACTCAAAGTATATCATTACTAGAAAAAGAAAGAAAATATTTTCAATATTTTAATTTTTATTTGAAGTCATCTCATTTCTTCTGAAAATCATTTTATCTTTTTAATAGAAATATCTTTTTAGGAATGTTACAATCGGGTAGCCATTGACATGAGTATTGAGTATAATTTGTTTCTACTCTTGATGTTTCCAACATTCTTCGAAATAGCTTATTTTGTGTTGAACAAACTAAAATAAGTGAAGTTTTTCAAACTAACTTTAAGAGGAGGATGTGATATGATTGATCGTGGCTGGTCCCTAATCTGTAAAAAGTAATAATCCAACCAGATTGATCCAAGCCAACGAACAGACCGATTTCACCCTACTACCTTATCTTTGTTTTGAAAAAATCCCCCTTCCACCCTACAGTATCTCCTCCTTTTGCTTGTTTACCAGGGGAGAGACCTACCTGATCTCGGACCCCCTTACATGCTAATTGAACAGGCAGGAGGTCAGTTATCTCCAATCTTAGAGTTTCTTTCTCTGGACAGCATGCCAAATCTAATAGTGCCAAGCAATATCTAAGTGTGAACTCTTGAAACTTTTAAAAGCGTTTGCAACCACTTGAGAGTGAGTAAATATTGAGTACATTTTTATTTTGGGGTTGAGAACCAATTTCATCTTTTTATTGATGTTTTCCCCATTTTTCGTAACAATTTGTTAGCTGTAGGAATTTTCCGTTCAACATTCTTTTCTACATGTCTTGAACAGGTGCATTCAGGTGTAAGATAAATGAGGAAGACTAGTGTAATGAGGTGCAGAGTATCAGGAAGCCTCATTCCAAAGACTCAAGGAAACACAAACCATTAGACAACACCGTCTTTCAGAAAGCAGACAATGGCCTTTTCATCAGCGAGCGACGTGTGTTGTTAAACGTGCACATATTTGCTGACAGGCAGGCACGCCTCTGCAGGTAAATTACACTTTCTTATTTTGCCATCCTGTTGGCAGTGTCTCACATACAGCTGCCTGTCCGTTATTGCAACATTTGGCAATATTCAAATGAAAAACATTATACAAAAGATCTTTCTACATTGGCAGGTGACTTATTTATGTGTCTAATACTTGAGCTCTTATGAGATTTCCTTCAGACCACAAACTGACGCTGTTGTCATTCTCGACGCTTCTACAAATATTTGGATTTGTTTTGTTTACCTGAAAAAGTAACTTACTGTCTACCTATTTAACTTACAGTATGTGCAAGCTTGGTTAGAAAATAGATGTTCACAAGGTGAGGTTAAAGTGTTAGCTCATCCAAAAATGAAAATTATGTACAATATTTAATTACTCACTCTTACATCGTTACAAACCCCCAAGATCTTTGTTCATCTTCAGAACACAAATTAAGATATTCTAGATCAATTTTGAGAGCTCATTCATCCTCCATGGACAGCAATAATATCCTCAAAACAGATTGTGTGTCTTCAGTGAGTCTTCAGTAAGAATTGTTGAAGATTATGAAGCTACGAGAAAGCTTGCACTCATAAAAGAAAAATAAATTGAAGGAATGTCTCAGAGGATTGAAAGAACCTGATGTTAAGTAATTAGTAACATAATTAAAATTTATTGGTGAACTAACCCCTGCAAAGAATTTTTCACTTTTTTATTTAGATGCCCTTTTATAAATAATTTAATTTCCTCAGTGCACTGTATGTACTCAAGATTAATGCCTTCGACACTTTGAGGACAGTTTGTGATACAATTCTATTCATTCAGTGTAAGTTCTCAGCTCATTATTTATGAAACCACAACACATCCAGACACAAAGAGTGAATTAGTTCTAATCATAAAGTTGTCATCGGCAGCTTTGGAATGTTCCAGGTTGCTGTGGGCAATAATTGTGAACCGCCACTCATTTAGACGGATTACATTCCATCTGTGGTTAACAGACTATCTAAACAAATATTACCAGGTGAATTACTTGACTGAAAAGCACACACACTTTTACTTATCTAAATAGGGGAGTTTTAGTGACTTCTGTTGTTTATATAGCTTTATATAGCTTTGCTGTTTACATAACTTTTATGTACAATTTATGAAGAATGTCTCTAAATGTGCCCAAGTTTTTGATCATATTTAAGTCAATGTTTTGGGACCCTACTCAACAAATCTTTAAAGTAATGATAAAAGTGAAATCCAGGATAATTGCTATTCATTTCTTATTGCCATTTATTAAACTATATTGATGTCTATGTACAATTTTTAAATGCAAGTTTGGAAAACATGCAAGCGTCTCATGTTTCAGTTTCATTTGTAACAATCCAAGGATACATGCATATTTGATAATGTGTGAGAATAAAAATTTTGTTTATTATTATTCATGAATTTTTCCTCAGCCCAGTTCCTTTATTCATCAGGGCTCACCACAGCGGAATGAACTGAAGAACATGCAAACTCCACACAGAAATTCCAGGACTCAAACAAGCGACCTTTTTGCTGTGGGATATTATTTTTACTTTTCCAAATGAGGACATTTTTAAATATAAAATAGGGATAATAGAGAGATTCTGTCAGATGTATTAGTCCCCAACAAAGCTTGAGTAAACAAAATTGCTTTTTAAATTATATTTCTTTACATTTGTACAATTAAGCATATATTATACAGTACATCACAATAAGTAAGAATGTTTTTATATATATTTTTCAAATCAGGATATGTTTCAATTTATAATTGAAGTTGTCAGTTTATAACATTTCTGCTGTGCTTCATAAGACAAACCTCACTTTTGATGAGTTTTTACACCTGTAGAATAAATAAAGACCACAATTTCAGAAGCTACAATTTGTGCTCTTTGTCACAGTCACAGTGTTGTGATGATTCATTGTAGACAATGACCATCAAATAGCAAGAATTAATAGTTTAATGTTGTACGATGGATGACATTCGACACTGTTGTTGTATGTACACCTCACATGCAACAGAAAAATTGCATGTTTTTTTTAACCATCCTACACCATTGTTACAGTCAAAATGATAATTATTAAGACCATTTGGAGCACAGAAGCTCATAAAGCTTTCAAACACAAAGAAATGAGAATTGAGTATTGGTGTTATAGGTGGAACTGTGCTATTGAAGAAATGTTTAACAGTAATAAACAGTAATACACACCACTTCGGTATATTGTTTTTTAGACTCTTGTTTCTGCAAAACAGTTGCTAATTCAAATTCTTGATGACATCATGCATGTTGGTAAAGATGGCAATTAGTCAGACTAGTCTGTGAATCATGAGCCCTTTTGAGAATACTTTTATCTAGCATTATTCATAAACATACAAACAAGCTCTCTCTGTCTCTACAAAAGTTGGATTAGCATTAGCCCTGACCTAGAGTTCAAGTAAGGTCATTGTTTACTGAAACCCCAGGTGTGAGATCTCGCTCAGCTGAACACTTTAGGCACAGTTTCATAGTGACTTTCTTCAGTGCATGTCAGCCAACTGACTTCACAGTCCCAAAGTCCAACAACAACAACACATAAAGATTTTACATATCGCCCTATGCTTACATTACATGTCTCAAGCCCCATATCACATGTAGTCCACTGTTCCATCTTTAGTCCCACTATCTTCCCCATACTAACACATAAGCCACTATCTGCCCCAGGCTGAGTGTTTCTGTAAAACTAACTCTGCTGCCAATTATTGGCGAGAGGCTGTTTCATTTTGATGTGGGTAATTTAACAAGAGTCCCGTAAACGTCTGCATTTTTCTTTCAGAGTGCTGTAGTTTTGTCTCTCATTTCTTTAACAAGCTGGAAAACACTTCAAGAGGAATCAGACTCCAACACATGCAAACCAGCTGCAACAGGTCAACACAAATGATCAACAACAGGATTCCAGTGCGCTGGATCCTTTACTGAAAATAATAAAGATTTTCTGTTTAAAAATAAAATGAAGCCATTCCATCGAGTTGGAAATTGGATAAATATTTGCTCAATTAAACGCAATTTGGGCAAGTGAGTGCAATTGATATGTCCGTAATTACCGCAATCTGAGAATGTTCCAATAATTATGCAATTCATTTAGTGCCAGTTTGGAACAAGAGGAGAATATGTTGAATGCTGTTCCTACACCTCTAATGAAAATTAATGCCACTTTATCCCCTCGCCTCACCACAAAAGCACTTGCCTGATGCACAAGGCTTGATTAAATGAATCAATATACACAGTAAAGAACAATGCCCTCTAGTGTCATGAAAAGGAACCCAAAAACTAAAATATACTCTTATATGTTCATTCATTCATTTTCATCCTATTTTCCGGGGCCGGGTCACAGGGGCAGCAGTCTCACGAGAGAACCCCAGACTTCCCTCTCCCCAGACACTTCCGCCAGCTCCTCCGGGGGGATTCAGAGTCATTCCCAGGCCAGCCAAAATACATAGTCCATCCAACGTGTCCTGGGTCTTATCTAAGGCCTCCTCCTGGTGGGACATGCCTGGAACACATCCCTAGGTAGGCGTCCAGGAGGCATGTCAAAATAGATGCCTGAGCCACCTCAGCTGACTTCTCTCGATATATAAGGGCAGCGGCTCTACTCCGAGCTCCTCTCGGGTGACAGAGCTCCTCACCCTAGCTATAAGCTCTACTACCCTGTGAAGGAAACTCATTTTGGCCGCTTGTATCCAAGGTCTTGTCCTTTTGGTCATGACACAAAGCTTATGACCATAGGTGAGAGTAGGAACTTATAAATAAAGATAAATACCAAATACGAAAGACTGATAAATTAAGAGCTTTGCCTTTCAGCTCAGCTCCTTCTTTACCACAATGGACCAGTACATCAACCGTATGTTACGATCGCCAGCGATCTCTCCTCTGCCAGAGATCGCTGGTTCACACTTCCGGGAACTACAGATCAGCCAGTTAACGAACTACAACTCCGGTCATGCAACACACACACACTCCTGCTCCATATCACAACTGATTGCACACACACCAGCGGAGGACCATCACGACTGATCACACACACTACATACGCAGCACACACATGCTCATTCCCTGCAGCAAGATTGTCTACTGTTATGTTACCTGTCAAGTTATCTGTTTTGTGACGTTTCAACGCGTTCTCTTTGTTCCAGTTTCCTCCGTGTTTTTGATCTGTCCCTGTGAGTTTTCTATACTGTTTATTTTATATTAAAAATTCTGCACTTGGATCCTCGCCCCGTTGTCTTCGTCACACCACCCCTGACCGTAACACTGTATTACTGCTGCACCTATCCGCCTGTCAATCTCACGTTCTATCCTTCCTTCACTCGTGAAGAAAACCCCTAGTGGAATGGTAGTGAATAGAGACTCTTATATGTATTCATGAAAAGGCTAATGCACTGCTTTGCTTTTCCCAGAGATGATCCACCAAATGGAGAATTAGACTTCCCTTCTTTTTTTTTTAAATAGGATTTTTCAAAATGAGTTGTATACATAGTAATGAGTAAAACATAAACAGTATACAGTATTTTACGGGGAAAAGGGTAAAACAATAATATTAAAATAATAAATAAATCAATTTAAAAAAATCTAATAAAAAACATTAAAAATAAAATAAAATAAAACAACAGCAGTGTGGTCTAATTCAAAACAATATTACAATACTGCAGTTTGCACAGTTAAGGATAGAAAGCAATCAATGCCAAGACAGGTCAAAGGACCTGTTGGCAGAACACCTAGTAAGCACATTAATGGGGAGGCTGTAACCTTTTGTTTATGTATTATAGACAGTTTGTCACAAATGTCATTCCAAAAATCAGCAATCAAAGGACATTCCCAAAGACAATGCCAGAACTCCTATTGCATTTTGGACATTGAGGTGAAACAGCGTTATTTATTTTACTATATTTATTTGGGGATATATAAGCTCCATGTACGATATTAAATTGCATTTCTATAAATCTGTTGCAGACTGAAATATCCAAGGGTAGTCTGATTATATCATCCCACACATTTTCATCAATGTCACATTTTAAGTTCTTACTCCATGTCTTCTGCAGTAAAATTAGATTCTCTGTTTTATGTTGGTTTATCATGGAGTAAAATTTGGATATAAAGTGCTTAACTTCAGAATTCGTAAGACAGAATCTATCCAAAAAGAAATCAGAGCTATTCTAGACTTCCCTTCTAATGATGTAGGGCTACTCCAGTCGGTAAGTTTGACTACACCCTTATGGCCACATCTCCAAATCCAATCAAGATGTAATAGAAGGAAAGATCTCACTTCTTCTGTTTCAGCTGTGTTTATTGTGTGGGCTCAAATAATAAGTTTGCAGTTTTATTGACAGTTTGCCTTGGCCAAACATATGAAAAAAAAATTCACAGTTTGAGGAGTGGTTAATCTTTTTTAATTTCTTTGATAAGACATGTGAACACTTATCAAATTGAAAACCGAAAATGCAAATTTATATGCATGTGGAATGATGTAATGTGAATTGTGCAGTCCTGAGTGTGCTTCACACAGGTGAGTGGGCTTGACAAACCACCTGTAAAACACACTGTTTTCCTCATATGCACCAGACACTTCTTATCAACATTCAATGTTTTTGGAAAAACATCTTGCAATACTTACTGTGCCACACAGGTGAGAGAGCTTGACAAACCACCTGTAGAATACACTCTCTCTTCTCCATATGCACCAGACACCTTCTTAAACACCCCATTTTATTTAATGTGCCATTGAGCAAAAGAGAGGTTCTTCTTTGGATGTAAGCATCATATTTGTCACAATTTCCTGAAAAATATAATACAGATGCATAAAATCATTCTACAGGCGTTCATAGGAAGATGTGAATGTCTTACTCTTTTACTCTTTCTAAGTGTTGTTAAAAGTTCTGACACACTTTAGCAAAAAAATGCAAGAATCACATAGATGGAAATTTGTACATATGTGCTCACATTATATATTTAAGAGTGCAAGATGCTCCAATAAATGTGAAACACAATCTCTACTGAGTGGATTACGCCTCAAGTGCACACAGACACTCACAACACTTTATCACAGGAAGCGGGCATGAGACCATTGGCCTTCAGTGGATCAGCTGCACTTCGTCTCTTCGGGGCGGTGTTTTTCGGGTGTTCACGGACGCTCACCTCGCCTTCACGCTGGCACCCAACCGTGTTTTTCTAACCTTTGGTGTGTTTATGACTCACCCCTAAGCTGAGATGTGTGTGGTTCATTTGTTTCACTCCCCTTGTTTTCACTGGCCTCCAGCCCTGCTGTTATTCATAGGCACCCTAATCACCAGCGGGGAATATGCTTTATAATCACAGACCACATGTTCTCAGAGCCTGGTGAGGGGGAAGGAGGAGGGTCTCTCCGGGAGAATTAAATAAATAAATATATAAATAACTTATAAAATATGTCTCCGTATTTGGTAACCCCACATCTGTTTTCATTGAATGTTATGGAACAATTTTCAATGATCAAATCAATTACATACATTCTTACACATGCCCTGGCCAAGATATTTTCGGCTGCAGTCGAGTTAACGCACATCAAACATCAGTTCTGCTCGGATTCTGATGAACACCCGATACGTCTGCTGCACCTGAACGGATGGTGGGATCCATTCCTCCACGCCTGCAGTGTTTGTAATTAGTTAAAGCTGTGTGACGCACAGTCTATGGCAAGCCCTTTTAACATTTCATCTATAACACGTAGCCTACTATCTATTTTCATTTAATTTCCTAAGCATTTTATGTACTAATATTTTTCAATAGAACAGTACTTATGGACCCTTTTCACAAGACTGTTATGACACATTTAACGTCATCAGAATCTTAAATCCTTGAAAGTTTGTAATATTTAGATTTTTTTTTTTTAACGTATGAACATTTATATGTATTCATGTATGTGTAATATTATCTTTGATTCAAATTACAAAAAACTGACTACCGCTTGTGCCAGGCATTTCTAATGCAGTTTCTATGGGACAGGACAGTAAATTTGATGTTATTCTGTCCTCATTAGTCTCACACAATTTTTTTTCCTTTTTCTGAAAGTCTTTATAACATCATCGTGGAGTTTTTCTTTTATTATTTGTGCAGGTAAGATTGTAAAAAAAAAAAAAAGGTTTTGTATTCTCCCATTTACTGCGCTCTAAGTTTTCCCAACTATGATGACTTCCGCTACTTTTACTTAGACACCCAGAAATGTGAAAAGGGTTTATTGAGCTACTAGTCCTGATTCTTTAGGTGCTACTGCTTTTCATTAAATTCTCATTTTGTAAATACTGCACATTCAATAGATAGACTGATAAATAATAAATTGAAACTATAGTAGATTGAATACTCTTAAATAAAAAAAATCAATAGTGTTGGCTGTGGACTAGCATGCATGGTCAGACATGTACTTTCAGATATATTAACCGAAACCTTGGATCTTTTTTTTTAAATGATGAATTTTTAAAAAATGTAATTTAATGGGTCGGATCATCCAAATTGAGAGGTCGTTTCATTCTCCCGAGATCTTCATTTGATTTCAGAACACATATCAAGATATTTTAGGTTGAATAAGCTCCCTTGTCTTCTATATACAGCAAGGTTCCCAACTCTTTTAAAGTCCATAAAAATATATTTTTTTTTTAAAAACACCCTCAAGTCAAAACACATCACAGTGATTTAACCGGAATGTGATCAAGTTAGGAGAATGCTTTTCTGAGCACATCAAACAAAAATAATGACATTATTGAACAGTTTCTTCTCCTCGGGGAGTATAGTACTGATTAATTTGAAACAAAAAAGGTTGTGGCAGTTTCTAATTATCAGTACTAGTATCTAAAATGACAGATCTCTCATAGAAGTAATGTCCAAAAGTGTATTATGTCATAAAATGTTATTTGTACTTGTAACAATACAATAGTTATAGCACTAATTAAATAAGCATCTAATTAATAAGTACTGTGCGTATTTAATAGTTACAAATATCTAATGAATAAGAGAAATATAAAATAAACACATACTATCTAATGATGTTTAGCAGTAAGTAGTGGTTTCTATATATCTAATAAATCAGACAAGTTTATTAGGTAAATACTCAGATCTAATGAATAATTACTTCATCTTTTACCTTAAATGATCATTAGGCAATGTTTGGGTACTAGTATTTAATGAACAAATATACTGGTTTATAAAAATAAGAGCATGAAACATGATAAGAGACACGATCAAACGGTAAAACAGCTTGCCATATACTGCCAGAGGAAACCTCTGATTCGTTGACTCTTAGGGGATTGATAGAGCATTTCAGAGGCACTAATCATATTGTGGCAGAACCTCTAGTAACAAAGCAATGAGAAAATCTCGAAATGAGCTGAAAGATAAACCAATGACATGATACTTCTGCTTTGACAGGTGCTAAAACTTCATCAAATCAGACCCACTGAGTGTTTAATTCTCCTATGGGTTCAGTAATCCGGTCTATGTTTGTGGAAGCAATTACGCTTTAGTAATGACAACCGTGTTATTGAATGTTTATTATATTTTGGGATTTTTGCTCCTCAAAGACAGTTTACTTTGCCCTCCTTTTCTGTCTTTACCACAGTTACGCCAAGGCGACAGGTGGCGCTAGAGTATGGTGGCACATTAACTGTCCGTGAAGAAAAGAAAACAGGAGCCGGTTACACACGTGTGTAGAACAGAAACATGGGCAAAAGAAGGCGAGGAAAACAGGAGATTGATAATTTAACTAAGAAACAGAAGAAACATCTAAAGGAATTTGGAGAGCAGCACCCTTTTCACGATAAGTATGTGCCGTTATGCGTTGTTCAGGAGACAGCAAGCAGTATTTAAGTTAACTTAGCATACATTGGGAGCTTTAAGCATAAATGATGAATCTTTTTTTTATTTTAGGGTTGTTGATAGACCGGAGAAGACTCATATTTTGCGCTTGGTAAGTCATTATATTCTTGAATGCTTTTATCATTCCAGTGACTAATTATTTTAGGTCCAAAAACCTGTACATGAATCCTTTTAGCAGCTGATGGTGGATCTGAATAATACACAGACGAATAAAACATATACAGAAGTGGACATTTGAAGTGGATCAAAACCTTTAAACAAAGTTGTACTAAAACTATTGAATCTATTTAATACATTCGTTGTTATGGAAGCCCGTTGATCCGCTTAAATTGTTGACTGCTGTATAGTGTAATTGTGAAAGCAAAATGCGATTTGCTAGATCTGGTAAGGGAAGCTGCTGCTATTAAGGTAAAGTTGGTTTTATATTTGTTCATTTTAACGCTCTCTGTATTATTGACCACGTTCATTTGAATATTCAATGAAATGGATTTAAGAATGATTTTAAAACAGCATTGCCACTATTTCATTGACAGTAAACGATGTTGTATTTTGGTAGTCGTTGGCTGCTGGTATGATTTTTTTTTTCTGTTATAATTTGCTAATAGTTCTTTTCTAAAATTATATTATTAAGGATAATGTCCAAAAGTGCAACTATAAAACCAACTTTTCCTCAATGCTGCTGCTGGTTTAATCTGAAATGGGTCATGAACTGCATTTTTTATTGTTTTGTTTATGCACTAAGGTTGTATTAGTTAATGTGTTTACTATGATCAAACAGCGAACAGTAAATTTGTTACAGTATTAATTCAACTTTTTTATTGTTACTTAATGGGAATACAGTTAGTTATTTATGATTAATAAATGCTGAGCAAGTATCAGTTTGTTAACATTAACTAATGAAACCTTCTTGTCAAGTGTGACCATTATTTTAAAGTGTTGTGTAGTGGCATGCTGTAGCAGAAGATTGTCCATGATGCACATCAGGCGGTCTGTTATTGCAAAACTATGTCACACTGAGTCCATACGAAAAGAGCTCTCTTTATTTATTTCAAAACAAGGTGTTTTTTTTTTTTAGTAAAGTGATGCCTTATCTGTCTGTGCTTCCCACAGGTTTGAAATACTTGCGGTGGTAGCCGGATGGAAACACTTTTACCCACAGCACATAAATAGTAAACTATATGTGACAAACAAAACATAATTAGATTTTTAACACTGTTTTTTATGTATTAAGAATCTGTTTTAAGCCTTAAAAGTAAAAAATAGACTATTGAAATAAAATGTTAAAAATCCACTATTTCTTTTTTATGCTATTCAGGAGCCATGTGGACCATCTGCTCCTCTCAATCTCTCATTCAAGTTCAGGTTGCTTTATTGGCATGACATTTTGTACTGTGTTGCTAAATCACTTTAGATGTATAAGATATGTAGTAGATTGGCATCATCAAATTAATAAAATATACAGCAAAAGAGAAATAAATTACAAAGAAAATATATAAAAATGGACAATATCTCTAAAAAAATTATAATAATTACAAGAATAAAACGTGTAGATTATTTTAATAAGGCAAATGAGTTGATTGCCCATTTCTCATGGCGTACAAATTTCTGCTACCAATTTATATCATTTCGTCCTCTCTGAGTATTTAGTAAAGTTTTCTTTACTTTTAATAAAGTAAAGCTTTTTTAGTAAAGAGTAATTTAGATTAAATAATTAATTATTTAATGTCTCCCTCGTGGCTGTGCGCATAAAATTAAAGACAGCTTAGAAAGTAAAAGCAAAACAAATCCCAGACATTTTAGAAACCCCGGCGGGACGCAGAAAAGGTGTGGGTCTCTGTGGGTCTGCGGAGCACATGATTGTCTACGTGAGTGTTGACAGGTCTTGTGCACACAGAATGAGCAGCATGAAATGCGCAAAGGACAGACGATTTTCCACTCCTTAATCGCTTGCGGATGTTTGTTTATATTGGGCGGATACAAAAAAAAAAGTGTAAAAGGATGATAATAATAGGAAAAAAATAAAGTGTGTCACTAAATACACCTGGGCGGCCAGGCCAAGTAAAGCCTATGTGTGGAAAGCACCGCATGTCAAAAGGCAGAGGGAAATTTTAATTCTTAATTTAGAAATCCTGGTTTATGTTCATTAATGGCTCACTATCATGTTCTGTTGTGTATATGAATAAAATGTTGTCTCCAACAATCACATTAAAAAGAAGTTCTGCCTCCAAACAGCCTGACAGTCCACAGCGCCCTGAACCGGACAGTGAGGATGACAGTGACACAGAGCAACCGTCTGCCTATCAGAAACTACTGTCCACCATGATCCAAGGTGATGCTGATGATGATGATGATGATGATGACAGTGAAGACGAAGAAAGTGAGGAAGAGGATGATGAGGAGGAAGCTGAAGGTAAGATCTTTTACACTTTCACACTTGGCAATTTTCATTTGAAAGTTAAAAACATCAATATTTTTTAAGTTGAAGGTGAGAGTGGAGAAGAAGAAGAAGAAGAGGAGGATGAAGAGGAAGGAAATAATGCTGAGGAAGTTTTAGAGGATAAAGTGGAAGAAACACCTGATGAATCACAGAAAAAAACAACTGAAAAGACCAATGGAGATGTAGAGGAGAGTGAAGAGGTAGAGATGGAAGGAGAGTTCACAGATAAGAAGAATGAAGCTGCTTTCTGCTTGGAGACCAATATGCCTGCGGAAGGAGAGGAAAACACTGAGGAGAAGGAACGGGAGGAAGGTGAGACCTACCCATGATTCATCATCAGCGAAGCTCTTTGAATTTTGAAATAATGACAATTGCTATTGGCGTGAAAATTTGTTGCAAGGTCTAGTACTCAAGATTGATTGCCTTACAAAGCAACCTGAGAACCAAAGACCAAAAACAGTTTAAAAAATGCATCTGATTTTCTGGTTGTTGTAGACATGTATGTGAAGCACCAGGAGGTTGAATTGAGTGAAGAGGAAGTGGGACGCATCTCACAAGGATCAAAGGTCAAGACTCAGGTTAAGGTAGGACAGTTCTCTGTTTTTGCTCCAGTGCTATATCTGGGTCAGAGATCATCAATTTGAATTGACAAATATCCCTTTACATATATAGAACATATACATTCAAGTGAAGTGTCTACTTTAGTGATTCAAGTAATTTTTGAAGGATTAAAATGTCAAAATATGGTGATATCCATTGAATTAAAAATAATAAATTTGAATTATTCATAATTATTCTGACCTGTACTAATTACAATTTTTACAACTAAAAGTTTTAAATACTAAATTCTTTTGCATAAGAATAAATTGTATTATACTTTTAAATGGGAAAAATTTTATGGGTTGGAGATTAGTGTGCAAGTATTAGGATTTAAATTTACAGTTAATTAGTGTTTGGGAGCTGCACTGTGATCTTTCATAGTGTGTTATCTCATCAAACGATTCTTGTTGTGAATATGCCTGACTGATTTTTCTGTTAAATAAACTATTGTTGTAAAATGTCATGTTTAGTGGGGTAAAGTCACTTCTGTAAGTCACGATAAAAATTAATAATAGTCATGTAATTTAAAATGTAAATGTAAAGCATACTAAATTAAATAATAATAGTATAATAATAAGGTTGTGTTTGCCAAAGTTGTTGCTGTTTTGGGCATGTATTTTGTTTAACAATTTAGTTGAAACAGAAATAAAAAATACTATTTATTATTTTTTTTAATGCATGCTTTTCTGAATAATAATAATAAAAAATAAAACTTAATAACACTGAGAAAAACTTTCTCTGTCCCCCTCCAGTGGGCAAAACTGGGTGTTCTGCAGTGCATGTGTCCATTGGAACGTTTTCCAGCCATCGGACAGGCCTCTTCTGCCCCTCTTCCACCCATTCACAAAACCCTGGAGGCAAATTGGCATTTGTTAAACCAGCCATTTGGAGCTACAACTGATGTCACAGAGCTGCAGAAGGAGATGCTTGGGCTCATGGGTACGTCAACAAAACAAAAAGTTTTACACCAGACCCAATAATATTTTTTTTTTTTTTTTTTTTTTTTTTTTTTTTTTTTTGTCATCACTCATATTTTATTTTGGCAGGTACTTACCGGGACCTGTATTTTGCAAACCTTTCCCCCTTGAAGGAGGCAAAGGAAGTGCGCAGCGCATACTGTCTTCATGCCCTGAACCATGTGTTAAAGGCTAACTCTCGTGTGCTGAGAAACAACGCAAAGTTAAAGGAATCTAAAAATGTGGATGAGGATTTTCGGGACCAAGGGCTTACTAGACCAAAGGTGTTTTCAGCTTTATACCACAATATTGAATATAATTTTTTAATAGTGCATAGGTGGTTTATACTGTTGTGTTAAATGGTATACTGCTATACTTTGTGTTAAATGTAAATTTGTATAATTTTTTGAAAAATCGAATGTATTAGTCAGCGTTTTCTGGATTAATCAATGAGTAAATGCTAACTTTAATAAGTTAATCTCCATTTTGTAGGTCTTAATTCTGGTGCCATTCAGAGATGGAGCTCTGAGAGTTGTCCAGACTTTCATGACACTTCTGGAGCCCAAAGGCAAGAAGACAGATGCCAGTAACAAGAAGCGCTTCAAGGAGGAATATGGAGAGGAGACCGATGAGAAACCATCTAATCTGCAAAGGCCTGATGACTACCATGCTGTCTTTTCTGGAAATGTAGATGATCATTTCAGGATAGGTATGATAAAGCTTTTCCTTTTTTCAGCTGAAACTTTTTAACAGTCTCTTAAACCAATATACATTTTTTTATTTAGTGTTGTGCTATATTTTAAATTTTCCCCTACTTAAATATACTTTTAAAAATCAATTTATTTTGAAATAAACTTTCTGTATTGAAAACAATAATGGTTCAAGTTACATCTGCATTTTGCTTTCTGGTGAAAGCAGTGTTTTTATTTGGCAGTTCAAATAGAGAGTTATCATAGAAATAAAGAGACTCTCATTAATGCCAGGGCTGCATGATATTGGACAGAAACTGACATTGCTTTTTTTTAAGTTCATCTGCGATCGATATTGCAATATGAATACAATTTCACAAGATGACTTCTAACCCTATTTGGATAGAAGTCACGATTTTACATTGATTGGGAGGAGTATCTGCATAAAATACAATACAATTGAACGGATACAAATGAATTTGGTGGTTTTCTGTGGAATCTAACAGTATTGAGGTACAGAAATGAATAATTATAATAATATATAAAATAACACTATAGTATGTAGTCTTCATTTTATAAATAAATGCAATGAATTATGCTTTATATACCGTTATAGCCTCTGGGTTTAAGTTTGCTTAAAGTCACAGGTCTTAAAACTCACTGAAATGAAAATCTTTCACTATTTAGGGATTTAATACTATTCTTCACTATTATGTTCTGAACTGTGGTGAACTTGACATTGCTAAAACGATATATTGTGCCGGCCTAATTCATACTCATGTTATTCAAAACGTCAAAAGAACACAAATGATATTTTAATGAAATCAAATTGAGAGATTTCTCCCTCAATCCAAAGTCTATTCACTGTCTTGACACTTCAAAACATTCATAAAAAATAAATACATATAAAACCATGTTCTTGAAATCAAATATAAACCATCAGCAAGTGTAAAAAAGAATCTCAACCAAACTTGCTTGATTCACGAGAACAAACCTCAGTGGTTCTGCCATGTCAAGCATGTGCGCTTCAGTTTCTGTGACCAAATTTGTATACATGTGAATAAAAGCCTGAATTAAACCCAGTAATTTGTCACTTCAGAACCATTTTTGGATTAAACCATTTTTATTTAGATTAATTTATTTCATCTCTGTGCAGAGGTTAGTCAGATTCCTTCAGACTGAGGGACATGTTTTTTCTAAGATTTAACTAAGAATATCTTCTTTTATGTTCTGAAAATAAACCAAAATCTCTTTGATTTGGAGCAGTGTAAAGGTAAGTTTCAGAATTCTCATATACCTTTTATTTCCCACCTGTTTAGTTTTCACTTTCAGCCTGTTATTGCTTGTATTATACCTGTTTGTCTCTCTCTGTGTACAGGTATGTCTATCCTAAGACACAGCATGCGCCTCTATGCTCCCTTCTACTCTTCTGACATCATCATTGCGTCTCCACTGGGTCTGCGCACAGTTCTGGGTGCTGAAGGGGAGAAGAAAAGAGACCATGACTTTCTATCTTCAATCGAACTTCTGATTGTGGATCAGGCGGATGTTTTCCTCATGCAGAACTGGGAACATTTACTGGTGGGTTTCAGTTTTCCCACTATTTTAGTGTTTTCTGTTACACTTAAATAGGGTGTTTGCATGATCTTGAAAAGTCTTAAGTTGATAAAACAGTTTAGAAAAAATGAAGGCCCTTTAAAATAAGTGTGGAATTTTATTTCCAAGGTAATGCATTTTCATGTACATTTATAAGCAAAAAGGTGTTCCTAAATTGAATCATTGCATAGGCACATCTTTATAGATTATGGAACTTGAATAGTTAATAAGTTAACTTGTGTCCAAGTCATTCAGCCGATCTCATGGTCTGGCAGGAGCACTTTTCGCTTAGCATAAGTCATTGTATTGTATTGGACCAGGGATGTCCAAGCTCGGTCCTGGAGGGCCGGTGTCCCGCAAAGTTCAGTTCCAACCCTTCCAACCCCAATCAGACACACCTGGGCTAGCTAATCAAGCTCTTACTGGGGCAAGTTGGAGCCAAAATCTGCAGGACACTGGCCTTAATACACCCCTGTATTAGACCATTAGCATCTTGCTTAAGAAGTTTTCATTATTTTCTGTTGAAAGCTTGATTCTTTCTGTCTTAGTAAATGACGCAACTACAGAAGAGTCAAGCTTTTAAATAGGAAAGTGATCGGCTGAATAGATTATAAAAATGGTAAAACTCAACTGTTTAACTTTAGGTAACTTGTAAAATGAGCCTATTTCCAAAATAAAAATAAAATGGAGTGTTCTTTTAATATTATTTACATCCAGCAAATAAGCTTTTATTTTTTAACTTTTACTTAAATTCCCACTGTGTTTTGTGTGTTACAGCATGTGTTGGAGCATTTGAACCTGCAGCCGCGGGACTCTCATGGTGTTGATTTCTCTCGTGTTCGCATGTGGAACCTGAACAACTGGGCAGCTCATTACAGACAGACGCTGGTGTTCAGTGCCATACAAGAGCCTCAGATCACCAACATCCTCACCAAACACTGCCACAACTACAGAGGCCAGGTGCACAACCAAACATAGTGTCTAGGTTTTTTGTGTCTAATCTGACTGGTCATTGTGGAAGGGATAGTTGACCCAAAAATTCAAAACAAAATTGATGTTAATTTACTCACTCTCACACCATCCAACTTCTTGAGTAGAAATCATTTTTATCTGAAACGGTAGATTCAGAAATGCAAGTTGGTGGCTACTCACAAATAAAGGCTGTAAAGAATAATGTTATAATTATGATTCATTTTCTTACACAGACTAATTGTTTTACTTTATCAGACTTCAGTTTATCATCATAATAAAAAAATTGGACTCAAACACTGACTTGTACACTGCATATTATCACAAAGCAAAAAATCTTTAATAATCTACTGAAGAAAAAAAGTCACTGATATCTTGAATGACCTGAATGCGAGTTAAATAAAAGCAAAACTTCTTCTAAATAGATGCACACATTTAAAAGGAATATTTTTTTACTTTTTCAATTTTCTCTAGTGTTTAAAACATTGGATTTTGTTTTGATTTTAAAGAAAATTATGTTTATTCAGGAGGGATGCACTCCTGTAAATTGATCAAAAGTGACAGCAAACAGTTGTAATTTTCCTTACAAATAAGGTTCAGTTTTACTATGACTTGACACTTGTCATGACAAATAACATTTAAATAAACATCAAAGTGATTTTACAAATTTGTTTATAATTTACAGTGCTAATGTATTATATAATGTATAAAAAGAAGAGTAGTGGCTACTAATACTAATGTTCTCTTTCCCAGGTATGCAGTAAAACCATTCCAAAGATGGGCTCAATCTGTCAGGTACTCGTGCAGCTGCCACATGTTTTCCAGATGTTTCACTCTGACAGCTTCATGGACCAGGATGCCAGGTGAGAGACACCTGCTGTTCTTCATTCTGAGCACTAGAGGTCAGCAGTGTGCAGTCTTCAATCAGCCCTGTTACAATTTTAAAGCTATGAAGTTTAAGTACCTGATACATCTTGTATTGCCATTGCACTGAAATTTATTGAACAGTTATGAGTAGGGCTACACAATATATCATTTTTAGCATCGATATTGCAATGTATCGCAGTATATCCAGTGTTGAGTCTGTATTTGCATGTTTTTGTTCTTTCTGTATTATGAATTTAAAAAGCAGAAATTGTAGTGTTTGTAACTTTAATGATGAATGTTACTTATTTTTTATTTTATTATTCAATTACTATTACTGAATTAGTGTTGCAAGATATAGGAAAAAATTGATATTGCAATATTTTATTTTTCTTCAATAATTATTACAAAAATTTTAAATTCAAAACCGTCTAAGCAGAAGCGAGGTTCTATTATTATTACTTTTCATGGTGCAGAGATTGAATTGGTGTCCCAATACAAATATCTTGGAATTTTAATTGATGATACATTTTCTTTTAATTTTTTTACATTCAACAATTGGTAAAAAAATTAAAAGTGATTTGAGGCTTCTATTTTAGAATCAAGAACTGCCTTTCTTTTGATGCTAAAAAGAAGCTGGTTGATACAACATTTATGTCGATATTGGACTACGGTGATGTTATCTATATTCATGCTTCGTCTCAGAATATGCTAGCATTGGGTACTGTTTACCATGAAGTGCGAAGCTTTATAACTAATTTTAAATCCCTTACTCATCATAGTGTGTTGGAAACTAGGGTAGATTGGTCTGCTTTGTCCAGTCGTAGGCTCAAGCATTGGCATATCTTTGTTTACAAATCTATATTGGGTTTACTGCCATCATATCTACAGAAATACCTTTGTAAAAAACCTGTCCTTATTTATGGCCTTCGGTCACAAGATATTTATTTGCTCTCTGTTCCTAAAGTGCGGACTGAGATAGGGGAAAAGGCCTTTAAATACGCAGCAGCTTTTGCTTGGAACAATCTAGAAACAAAGTTGCAGTTTAAAGAAGTGATTTCACTAAATGCTTTTAAAAAGCATATAAATGATTTAGAAATTAAAACAGGTTTGTAGATGTTTTGAATAGTCTGTTTGTTGGTGTGACTCATGTTAACTGTCAATTGTTTTTTGTTTGTTGTCTGTTAGACCCATGTGACATGTATACTGCCTAATCTTGGTCAGGACGCTCTTATATAGTTCACTGTACTCAAATGGCTTATATGGTGTTTTGAAAGAATCATATTTAGATCACAGCATACAAACGCTTTGAGAATTATTTTTAACTGCATTACCTTGATCCTCTAGGTTCCAGTTTTTTGTGGATAAGATCCTGCCCCAGTACAGAGACTCTGTCATGTCCCACACTTTCATCTATGTGCCTTCGTACTTTGACTTTGTACGTCTGCGAAACTACCTGAAGAAAGAAGACATCAGTTTTGCTAGTATTAGCGAGTACTCCCAGAGATCAGAGGTGTCTCGAGCACGACATTACTTCCAGAAAGGAGAAAAACAGTTTCTGCTCTTCTCTGAGAGATTTCACTTTTATAAGAGGTGTGTGTTCCTTAAATGTATTTCAAATGTGCGTGAAACTTTTACACTAATACACTTAAATTACACTTTTTATCATTTTTATATATTTTTTTTATCATTAATGAATATAGTAAATGTTTGCTGAACATTTTGTATGAATATAAATTTAGTAATACATTTTCTGATGGATCATGTGACACTCAAGACTGGAGAAATAACTGCTAAAAAAATATTTTTTTTCTAATTGCCATAAGAAATAATTCCTCTTTTAAACATGTTAAAATAGTAAACTGTTTAAATTAGTAAATATTAAATATCTAATTGTTATTACTACGCAGGGGCCTGTATAAGTTTGTGACAGTATGATAACCTTGGATAAAAATATTATGGTTTCACGGGATTGTAATTACTGCTCTAAAATAAGTTGTTTTTAAATGTCTTAGGAAAAAACAACACATTAAACATGTAAACATGTCAGGCTAAATGACTAAAATAAATCATGGACTGCTGCTACGTTCATTAGTTTACAAAACACAGATTTCTTTAATAAAAAACCTTTACATATACCTTAGAACCGGTACAACAGAAATGTAAAACCTTGACTTTTTCAAACCACAGTAAACCTTGAAACCGGTTATCGTCTCATGCCTTGTTATTACTGTGTTGTCTATTTTAATAATGCAAATGTGGTGAGCATAAAACAGCTTAAATAAATGCTTCTAATTGTGCAGTTCTGTTTATCTTATTTTTTTTATGCATTTTTCTCTATCGCTTACTCCTAGATACACCATCAAGGGCATCCACAATCTGATCTTCTACGGGTTGCCCACATACCCTCATTTCTACAGCGAGGTGTGTAATATGCTTCAGGCTGGAGTCAGAGATGGTGGCGCTTCTGTTAGTTTCACCTGTACGACTCTGTACTCTCGATATGACGTGCACCGTCTGGCTGCCATCACTGGGGCTGACCGCGCAGCTCAGATGCTCCAATCCAAAAAAAACATTCACCTCTTCATCACAGGGGAGGAGAAAAGCACATGAAGAGGTACTGAGAAAATCTGATGTGATGTTTTAATCTCTCTGATCTGTGTTGGTGGTAACGGATAAAATGATGTTTTCCCTTCTCTCATATGACTGAATGCAATGACGCTATTCCCTTTCCTTTTTAATATATATATAACATTGCCTTTCGCTATTGTCTGCCCAGATTTTTTGCTTCCAATGTGTTTTAAAGGGGTCTAATTATGCTTTTTAAACTTTCAATTACCATAAAATCATAACCCCACAAAAACATTCTGGAAACAACTAATTTTGGGGGAAAAACTTGGGCTTCAGTAAAAAAAAAAATGTGCACAACAAAGCGGATGCACTCATGCCAGCATGTAGGAGAATCCAACCATCAGTCACCTGTCTAATCATTATATCTAAATGTCCATGAAATAAACCTTTGGATTTTTTTTGTTTGTTTATCGAAGATTGTTATGAATTGTTTCGAGTAACTCATGCTGAAATTAAATCTTTAAAAAAATATATGGCAAAAGTTATTTAAATTTTACATGGGTGTATATGTAAATATGTGCTATATATATCTCACACACACACACACACACACACACTCTCAACGGCTACTTTATTAGGTACACTCTACTAGCTCTGGGTTGGACCACATTTTGCCTTCAGAATTGCCTTAATCCTTCGTGGCATAGATTCAACAAGGTACTGGAAATATTCCTTAGAGATTTTGGTCCATGTTGACATGATAGCTTCATGCACATCCATGATGCGAATCTCCTGTTCCACCACATCCCAAAGTTGCTGTATTTTATTGAGATCTGGTGACTGTGGAGGCCATTTGAGTACAGTGAACTCATTGTCATGTTCAAGAAAGCAGTCAGAGATGATTCGTGCTTTGACATGGCACGTTATTCTGCTGGAAGTAGCCATCAGAAGATGGGTACACTGTTGTCATAAAGGGATGGAGATGGTCAGCAACAGTACACCATGCTTTCATGGCGATTCTGACCCTACCATCTGAATGTTGCAGCAAAATTCGAGACTCCGTTTCCTGTTCGTACAGGATTGGCATCCATTGTGGTCTTCTGCTGTTGTAGCCCATCCACCTCAAGGTTAGACGTGTTGTGCATTCAGAGATGCTCCTCTGCATACATCGGTTGTAAAGAGTGGCTATTTGAGTTACTGTTGCCTTTCTATCAGCTCTAACCAGTCTGTCCATTCTCCTCTGACCTCTGCCATCATCAAGGTTTTTTGCGCCCACATAAACGCCACTCACTGGATATTTTCACTTTTTCTGACCTTTTTCTCTGTAAACCCTAAAAATGGTTGTGTGTGAAAATCCCAGTAGATCAGCAGTTTCTGCAATACTAAAGACCAGCCTGTCTGGCACCAACAATCATGCCACGTTCAAAGTCACTTAAATCACATTTCTTCCCCATTCTGATGCTCTGTTAAACTGCAGCAGATCATCTTGACCATTTGTACATGCCTAATATATATATATTTATATATATATAATTTGTATTTTTTTATTTTTGTAATGTTCCAAAATGCTTTCACTATTTCTTTAAAAACATTAACTACTTCAACAGAAATGTTTGAAAATGACGAAACGAACAGCTGCTGAAAATGCAACTATTCAATTGCTTTTCCATAATATGAATAAATTACACTTGCAAATGTATTCAAATGGAACTGTGTATTGTCAAGTGCAGCCTTGTTGAGACTTTGTTCAAAAACATGACAAGTTGTCAACATCAAATTATATGCTAATTAGTGTTTAATTATGAAAATAGCTATTTATTGTAGCTGTGATGCCACTAAAGTAAAGCCTGAACCACTTGTTAGTTTACAAAAAGACTTGATGTGAAAATTAGTGCAATCGTTATCAGGCATTTAAGCTTTCTTTGCACTGCAGTAAACAGACCCAAGATTATAATGTGGTAAAACCTCATTTAAGTGGTGTAGTGTTAATTAGAAGTGTTTTAGTTAGTAATTTCATAAACTCTGCTTTGTAGTGTCTTGTTAAATGACATGAGCTCGAATTCACCTCTAATGATCACACTATAAGCAGCTGTGATTCATCTAGTCATCTGCTGGTGTGACAGTTCTTTATGAAGTGAGACGTTTGACTGCTTGGTTTAAAGTCAATCTCCTCTGTGATCAGATGCACCCTTTTTTCCTGCTTTTATTTTCTCCCCTATTGCTCAACGTCTCTGTCAGCTGGAAAGTGGAGCAGCTGTTGGACACACACACAAACACACACAGATGTGCCCTATGTGTAGCTGGCACACATATTACACTCACATGTCATAAATAATAAAAGAATGAGTGTGCGAGTTGTTTGGTTAAGGCCAGCAACTGACTATATCAAACAAAACCATTGATCCCACAACAGATCTCTGCGCAGTGGAGAACACAGTCCCCCTGAACACAGTCCTGCTGTGCTGCCTATGAATCCTTTCTAAAGCTCCATTGGGATTTAAACGCTGACTTCTGACCTCTCACAGTTGATGCAACAAAATATAATTTCTGCTGAGCTTGCGCTTTTATACTTGCTATATGATTTTTAGAGCTGCACAACCATCGATCTAAGGGTTCTGTATCAGAATAAACTCTCTTATGAATTGTTGGATGTGAAATGGTTCTCTGTTTAGCCGTTTCATTGAGCGAGATGTTATAAAATATTAAATGGAAGAGCTAGTGTTTTTGGTGCTTTAAAGAAGGCAGTGTGTTGAGCAAATGTGCAAGACAAGTGTACATACAGGGGTTGGACAAGGAAACACTGGACAATAGTGGTGGAGGTTTTATGGCTAAATTCTCATATGGCCTGCACAGCCACCAGACCTAAATATTATTAAGCCCCTTTTGGGAGTTTGAGGAGCGAGCAAGGAAATGTTTTTCTCCACCAGCATCACATAGTGACATGGCCACTATTCTGCAAGAGGAATAGCTCAAAATCCCTCGGGCCACTGTGCAGGACTTGTATCTGTCATTCCTAAGATGAATTGATGCTGTATTGGCTGCAAAAAGAAGGCCCTACACTATACTAATGAATTATTGTGGCGTTTCAGCGTCATTGTTCATCCTTAGTGTGTTTGTGTGTGTGTGTGTGTGTGTGTGTGTGTGTGTGTGTGTGTGTGTGCGTGTGTGCGTGCGTGTGTGCGTGTGTGTGTGTGTGTGTGTGTGTGTGTGTGTATGGGTGCCAGCTTTTCTTTATTGTAGAGATTTTGCGATTGATTTTCTGAAAGCTTAAAATTTAAAATTTCTTAATTCAATGTCTCATCAATTTGAAACACATCGAGCCCTCCACTAGTATTGGCACCCTTGGTAAATATTACTAAAGACGATAAAATATCTGTATTTTTATCTTTTACATAGAATATTAAAAAATCACGTTTAGAACAAATAATCCAAAACAGTAGAGTTTTATTAAACTAAAATCTTTGTTAAATATATGTGCTACAGTTATTGCCACCCCTTTAAATTCAAATGAGTAAAATATCTTTTTACAGTATATTCCCATTGATGTTTAAGTTTTTTATAGTACACGTCAGTAAAGAGGAAAGTGTTCAACCATGACCAAATTGGCATATGAGGTAAAACATGGGCTAAACTTTTTCATCCCAATGGATAAGACTAAAGTAAAGAGTTTTGAAAGAGCAGCTAAAGGTTATTGAGCTTCACAAAAGTGAAGTAAATATAAGAAAATGGCAAAAGCACTGTAAATACCCACTTCCATAATCAGGGGAATAATGAAGAATTCAGTTAGCTGTAGGTGTTACAAATCAGCCTGTACAAGGATGTTAGTGCATCTTGTCTCCAAAACACTGTCAGGAGAAAGGTTTCAGTGGTTAAAAAAAATCTCAAGTACCACAGCAGAAGATATACAACAGTTAGTTGGGTCTTTGGTCTCCAAAACTACACTCTGATGTCACCTACATCTCAATTTGTTTAAAAAAGGGCTTAAGAAAAAAAAAACATTTTTGAACAAAAGGCAATATTTGCTTTACCAAAGATGCCAGTATTAACGGAGAACACTTTTTTTTATCCTAATAACTTTAATAATATAATTATATTACTTTTGTGTCTATAATTGCAGATGTGCTTTTAGTGTGAGCAATAATAGATGACCTGTGATGGACAAACCTGAAAAGCGAAGGTGACCTTTCTCTGAGTTACACACACACACTTGTGCTCCATCTGTGAGAAACGCTCCATCAGTCCAGCCTTTCTGGTGTTTATTGTAGTGTGGGTAGTCTGTTGCCTTGGAAACCCCTCTGTGCTTCCATCATGACTGTGTGTGTGTATGCGTGTCTGAATGGAATGAAGGCTCTGAACGGTTTTTGGAGCGCTGCCCTTCAGGTGGTTGCAGGTATCAGGAGCACATTTCCCCCTCTATGTGAACTGCAGCATTTAACAACAATTATTCTACATTTTACAACAATTATTTTTAATCTTCAAATATGATTGGAATCTGAAAAGCTGCATCTGGAAGAGCACTAATATAACAGTACAGCAGAATACAAAAACATTCTCTTCACTGAAAGAGTTTGAGATCATTGAAACTGAATATAACTCAAATATAAGGCAAGGCAGGTTTATTTATATAGCACATTTCATACACAATGGTAATTCCAACAGTGCTTTACATAAACAAGGATAAAAAAATAAGAAAATAAAAATGATTAAAATAATTAAAAATGATTAAAAAATTAAAATATAAATATTAGGTTAGAACGCTGAAATACTAAAATTTAAAATTGATGCTCAAATGAACTAAAGTCTGGAGAATTGGTGGCTCAGGACAACACATTTATCTCTATGTTTGTCAAACCATTCCTGATCAACGTGGCTAGTGTGACCATGTGTATTAATATGCTTCCACCATGGACATGTATGGTTTTACCTGGTCTGCAACAATGTTTAAGTAGTGTCCAATTTTCATCCACATGACTAGACCCAGGTTTTCCAACAGAATATTGCACAGATCTTTGATTGGCAGATTCTGATCGGTCATGTGAAGTGTTTTCTCAGGTATTGTACTTTACTAAGTACAGGTAAAATCAGAATTATTAAACCCCCTTAGATTTTTTATTTCTTTTTTAAATATTTCCCAAATTATGTTTAACAGAGCAAGGAATTTTTCACAGTATGTCTGATAATATTTTTTCTTCTGGCAATTTCTTGTTTTTTTTTCTTTTTTTTCTGCTCAAATAAAAGCAGATTTTGATTTTTTTAAAATCAGTTTAATGTCAAAACTATTAGCCCCTTTAAGCTATAATTTTCCAATAGTCTACAAAAAACATCGTTATACAATAATTGCCTAATTACTCAATCCTGCCTAGTTAACATAATTAACCTAGTTAAGCCTTTAAATGTCACTTTAAGCTGCATAGAAGTGTCTTGTAAAATATTATGTACTGTCATCATGGCAAAGATAAAAGAGATCAGTTATTAGAAATGAGTTATTAAAACTATTATGTTTAGAAATGTGTTGAAAAAAATCTTCTCTCCGTTAAACAGAAATTAGGGGGGAAATAAAGGGGGCTATTAATTCAGGGGGGTTAATAATTCAACTGTAGTTTTAAAAATGTGTACTTTAACTCAAATACATTTTCAGAGCTGTAACGATACCTTGACTCCACTGTTTTCCTTCAACCTACAGTCACTACCTAAATGTTTTTCTTGTTTATGGTGATTGGCTAAAGTAGAATAATCAGACCTGTGATTCCAATGCAATCAAATTGCACATAAAAAACCACATCATACAGAACAACCTCAGGACACAGAAAACACTAAATCGATACACACAATGACAGATTCCTACTGTTTGATGACTGAAATCACCAATTGGCCTTAAGCAATAACTAAATGCACTACAGAATGTTCTGTTTTCACACAAATTGCATGTAAACGCATCAACATTTCATAGGGTAAAACTCCCAACCCACTACTTTTGAGTGGTCTTTTTACTCATACTTTGAGTCATATTTGCAATAGATACCTTAAACCCTACTTGCACTACATTTTTTCGGGAAGTAATGGTACTTTTACTTGAGTTAGATTTT
This sequence comes from Danio albolineatus, assembly GCA_903798035.1. Lineage (NCBI taxonomy): Eukaryota > Metazoa > Chordata > Actinopteri > Cypriniformes > Danionidae > Danio > Danio albolineatus. The sequence goes on from CAIGQQ010037872.1 coordinate 3,561,635, forward strand.
TCAGTACTTTTTCCACCACTGATTCTGGTGCCATCACGTGCACTGCGGTCCATGTGACCCAAGAAAATGGGAATTAACCTGCTTCCACTGTTCCAAACTCCAGGTTCAATGCTTATGTGTTCATTGTTGAAACCTTTAACATTGGACAGAGATTATAATATGTTCTGTGATTGATCCCCATAAATAGCAGCATGTGCAACATATCTCCCATAACCATCCTTGTGTGACTTGTGCCACAGTGGACCTTCTGTTAGCTCTGACCAGATGGTAATGGTTGCCCTTGTGGATGAGCCTTTGGAGCCTGCCACCAGAGTGTCATTTATTCTTCCTCATACCACTGTTGGTAAACTCTGAAGGCTGCTGACCTGGAGGAACCTACAAGCTTTGCTGTTTCAGAGATACTCTCACTCAGTCGCTTTTAATTTTCAGAGATACTCACACTCAGTCGCTTGTGATAACGATTTAACCCTTTAGTTAAAAATAATCTTTATTCCTGCACCTTTTTGCTGTGTCAAGTCTTGTCAGATGTTGATAGATGGCCTTGATAGGGTATTATCATAAAAATAGTCAATATTTGGCTTATTGGTGTATATTTTAGAAAACTTCTTGTTCTCTTCATGTATAGTTTGAAGATCTCCATCTAAACTAAGCATAATGTGCAGTTTCTAGCTTTCTGGATGTTTTAGAGGTCGTGTATACAGCTCCTGTGTGGATTGGTAGACACTTAATGGCTTCTCCGTTAGTAAGCTGTCTAGAAGGGGAGACTGTCTCTGAAACTGACAGTTCTATCTTCTGATAGCTTATCTTTCTCCCAGAAGAACTCAAGCGACTCGTCTTTGTGACAGAAACAGACTTTGTTTGTAACCTCAGTACCTCTCCTGGTTTCCAAATCCTGGATCCTGTGCCCCCTCAAAAAAGCAAAGAAGTTCTTAGTCACGTATTTGTTTGTTTTTAAGATGAAATGCTTGGTTGTTTACCTCACCTCTCTTAGAGAGAAGAGCACAGTTGTATTGATTTGTCTGAAGAACTGATCAATCTACCTCTTCATGTCTCCTTGAAACTGAAAGGGTTAATGTGTCTGAGTGTTTCTATGACAACACAGATGAGACTGATGGGCGCAAGCATTTGGACGAGGCGCTCCGTTCGGAATCCAAAAATAACCACACACAAAACAACTCCGAAGAGATGGTAAGCGAGAGGAAGAGGAGGTCAATAATTGATAGAGAAGATTCTGCCCAGACATCCAGACCACGCCACATGTAACCTTCCACATTGACTGCTACTAAAATGTTCATTTTGAGCTGAAATAGATCTAATCCCCTTGACATTTTTATGCACAAAGAAGACAAATGCATTAGAAGAAAAGGATTGCAAATTTTTTAATAATTATCAGCCTTGGACAAACATTGTTTTCATTTATAAACTTTCAACCTAAATTTGGGTAAGATGTGGAGAGAAGTTTAGTTAAAAATGAAATGTATACATTTGATATAGGCTTTTCCATATTTTACCCATCAAGATTGGAGTAATAGACACTACTGTAAATGTTTAATGTGTTAAAAGTATAATTCAATGCATATAATTTAGTAAAATCCCTTCTATCAACAGATGGTGTCCTGGTAGAAGTACGCTCATTCAGGGACTTCAGTAATATTCAAATAAAATGAAGTAAAATATAAAAAAATCTTGCTTAATTTTAATTGCTGTTTTTTTTCTGTATGCTTGGTAATTTTTAGATGTTCACATGCCAATACAAAATAGATTACTGCTAACCAACAGATGCAAAGTAATAAAAATATTGAACATTTCCAGTTTACATATGGATGCTAGAGATAAAATTAGATGGGGTTTTTTTTGTCTCTGACTAATATAAAACATCAATTTAAACATAGAAGATGATAGAAATAGGAAATAAAAAATAGGTTATTCCAATTAAGTTAAATTATTAATTTTTTCACCATTTTAATGTTTACTTTTTATTTGTCAATTGTACACACTGGCCACTTTATTAGGTAAACCTTTATTAGGTCCACCACACCAAAGATGCTTTACTGAATTGCGATCTGGTGACTGTGGAGGCTATGTGGCATTGACACGATGCTCAATTGGGCCCATAGTGTGCCAAGAAAATATCCCCCACACATTACAACACCACCACCAGCCTGAGCCGTTCATACAGGGCAGGATAGATCCATGCTTTCATGTTGACACCAAATTCTGACACTACCCTTCAAATGTCACAGCAGAAATCAAGACTCATCAGACCAGGCAACGTTTTTACATTCTTCTATTGTCTAATTTTGGTGAGCCTGTGCCAATTATAGCATCAGTTTTCTGTTCTTAGCTGACAGGAGTGGCACTCAGTGTGGTTTTCTGCTGCTGTAGCCCATCCACCTCAAGGTTCGATGTGTTGTGCGTTCAGAGATGCTCTTCTGCATACCTCGGTTGTAACGAGTGGTTATTTGAGTTACTGTTGCCTTTCTATCAGCTTAAATCAGTCTGGCCATTCTCCTCTAATCTCTGCCATCAATAAGGCATTTGCGCCCACAAAACTGCCGCTCACTGGATAGTTCCTCTTTTTCATTCTCTGTAAACCCTAGAGATGGTTGTGCGTGAAAATCCCATAGATCAGCAGTTTCTGAAATACTTCCACCAGCCCGTCTGGCACCAACAACCATGATATTCTGATGTTCTGTTTGAACTGCAGCAGATTGTCTTGACCATGTCTAAATGCATTGAGTTTCTGCTATGTGATTGGCTGATTAGAAATTTTCGTTAACGAGCAGTTGACAAGTGTACCTAATAAAGTAACCAGTGAGTGTATGTCTAAGATACTTTAAAATAACAGCAACATAATGCAGGGAGTCTCTCACAATGAATTTCTTGTTTGCATTTTTTCTTTTAGTTGCAGTTAGCTGGTGGCAAGGTGTACGTGTCCTCACATTTGCTCTGTCAATTATAAGCAAATGGAGAATAAAACGAGAGCGATGTGAGCAGTCAAAACACATTATCCCTATTTACACCCAGAGAGAAAGTGGGATCAGAATTATTTAATCATTTCTTCCTAATAGTCAGTGACATTTCTGTGATGATACAGCTTTTGGGGATTGGGAGTATAGATTACTTCACACACGTCATTAAACACCACCCCCTTCCTCTTCCCCCATCCTCTGATGTTTTTGTTTATGCTTTTAGGCTGATGTTAAATGTAAATCAATTGAGATGTCCAATGAGCAGACCCAAAAGCGAACATGAAATGACTGTATAGATGGAGAGCAAGACTGATGGGGGGCTGTTATTTCTAGCATGATGGCACGTGCTTGTGTTTTTAACCAGAACAATGGGCGCATGGCAACAGCTGGTAACCATGGCGACTTTTAAGGTTGCCGGACGGATTATAATATAAGTGCCAGTATTGTCAGGTTCACATCTGATGAAGTCCCTTGTTGGTATTACAGACGCATTGTGTTATTATTATTATTATTATTATTATTATTATTATTATTATTATTTGATGTTCTAAACGGACAAAGCTGATTTCCTAGATGTTTTTCTCTCTCTCTTTCATCCTTTCTCTTGTAAGTGCTCTGAATGGCTTCCGGTACTTACAGAAATCTAATGATTATATGCCAGTTGACAGGAAATGCAGCAGCACTTCTCAGTACAGTGAAAAGCGAAGACAGAAGGAGCCCACTTGACAACAAATAATGTAATTTTCTGTCTAGAACATTGTTTCACAAATTGGGTATGGTTGTAATCATATTACATGCTGGACATTAAAAAATAAATTTCTGAATTAACTCAATATCGCTTCATAACCTAAAGGGAGCAGGATAGAAAGCAGTGTGTTTAATTGCTTTTGAATGCAGATGCTTTCTGAAGGTCACACTCATTGGGAGAGATACCTGCTGTTTGGGCTATGAATTTTTTAAACATCCCGGAAAGGTGGGTGAAATGTATGCCATGACAAATCCTTGCTAATATTTGTATGGGTAAATTACATCATATACTGCTGGAGTATCTCAAAATCAATTAATATAAATATATGAGGCATTGAAAGTAAATGAAAATTTATTGGAGTTTGTGATACATCCTGGCCATGGAAGATTCATCATTTAAAATATTTGTATGATTTATTATTTAATAATATTACCAATTATAGGGTGCCACGGTGGCGTAGTGAGTAGCACGTTCGCCTCACAGCAAGAAGGTCGCTGGTTCAAGCCTCAGCTGGGTCAGTTGGCATTTCTGTGTGGAGTTTGCATGTTCTCCCCGTGTTCGCGTGGGTTTCCTCCGGGTGCTCCGGTTTCCCCCACAGTCCAAAGACATGTGGTATAGGTGAAATGGGTTGGCTAAAATTGTCCGTAGTGTATGAGTGTGAATGAGTGTGTATGGATGTTTCCCAGAGATGGGTTGCAGCTGGAAGGGCATCCGCTGCGTGAAACAAATGCTAGATAAGTTGGCGGTTCATTCCGCTGTGGTGACCCCGGATTAATAAAGGGACTAAGCCGAAAGGAAAATGGATGGATTACCAATTATCAGTTAAAATCATTCTTTAAAGCACTGTAGGCTTTACCCATTTGTCTGCAAGTATAAAATATTAATATTAAAATATTAATATAATTTTGTAAGATTGCTTTTTATTTTAGGCTGTTTAATGGGTTAAGTATCAGAATAATTGTATATTATGTAATATCAGAATAAATATATCATGTAAAAATAACAATTATTCTGATCCATTTTTATGTATGGAATTTAATTGTCAGCTCTAACATTTAAATATATCATATTAGAGCTGAAACTTACATTTCAAAAAATGGAATCTCAACCATACACAAAATTGTTCAGCTGAATTTGATAAAATCTTTGTTTTTATTATAATTGTTTACTCTGTATGAACTTGTAGTTTACCTGTTATGTATTATTATTGTTGCTTATTTGTTTTGACATGGAAATCACAAATACACTTGACAACCAAATGCATTTGTTTAGGTGATTAAGCAGACTTGCTAATTCACAACACCCGTCCACAGGAGGCTTGACCTAAAATGAAAATAAAATAGATAGATATACACTATTATAAACATTAAAAAAAACATTATAAACACTAGACTTCTTTACATAGAACTGCTCTAGGCAAAAGCAAAGGCAGCATGATAAAACAAACTAATAGTAAACTATTTGTGTAAACAATGCTGTTTTATTTTTAACCACTTTTTAAGTACACTACTACAAACATGTATATTGCTTTCTAATTTTAGACTAACAGGTAAATCATTGCACAATTTGGTTCCCTTAATAGAAAACTGGTAGAAAATTAATAGATTGACCAAAAAGAGGGCTTACACACAGTCACCATAATCAGTTGCTCATTTGACTGAGAGGTTTGATGCCTACTAATTAGATCTGAAAACAGCATTGAAAAAAAACTTCATTTAAACATTTAAAAAACAATTTAAGATCATCAAAAACTAAAAAGGTTATGTTTACATAAAACCTCACAATGATGCATAGGCGTTGTGCATAATTTTAATTGCTTGTTTATATATCGAATTAACCAGCAAAATCGTAAAGAAATAGTTATCATCAAATCATCGATGGTCTGTTTTTATGTTAATAAAGTCTCTAACTGCGCCTTGTATAATACACCCAGTGTACTCATTAACATAACCTAATCAAGACATGATAAATATGCAAATTTGATTGATCGAAATCACATTCGCCTCACTGACTTCTATATTCGTGGAAGCTCCAACGTATAATTAGTTTTTTTCAGCTTCTGTCTCATAATTTATCAGCGTTATCATTGGAAACCATGATCAGCATCCAGCGAAGATCTCTCAGCATAGGCTTTTCCGTCATTCCAGAATGTACCATCTCACGCGCGTCCCCTGCTCGAGCCCACCCCGTCTTAAGCGCGCGCCATGGTTCAGTCCAGACCAGAACATCATGGCGATAGATGGTAAGTAGGCCGATACCGCTCTCCCGCTCCCAAACTCACTTCTTTTTCCAAACACCCTCGGCTCGTTCTAGAAGCAGTGGTTAAATGTCACTATTGTCGCTCTTGCTCTGATATGCGGTGTTTTGTGTCAAAGGGACGCGGGTGGTAAAGTTTGTGTGTTGTAGTGTGGAGGGAAGTGATTGTGGTGCTGAAAGAACAGCTCCGCACTGGCGGGTCCCTCTTCAACTCGCGGCGCTGTTTGATGGTTTCTTCCACTATAGTGCAGGAGAACCGGCGCTTCATTGAGGAAATCCGGTGCTTTCACTTCTCCACGGTGGAGCGTGCCACCTGTCTGAAATTCCACAGATGGCCAGGCTCTCTTTAAAGCCATTGTTTGTCTTTGCGTATTAATTTCAGACACTCATACAGGTTGCTCTGTACGAGCCGCGCGAGACTGTTAAGCAGAGATTTTCTCGCTGAAGCATCATGTTGTTCTTTAATCTTTGCTCTTGTACTTTTAGTGTCTATTTGTGTGTAGTGTTAAATTGGCTCATTTGATTGGCTTCTGATTCTATATATACTGTAGTCTTCACATCAGACGTTGTTGTTGTTGTTGTTGTTTTTGAATATAAGGTGCTTGTTGTGTATGTTTGGCTGAAGTTTTTGAGAATGTTCTTTGGTAAGTGGAGAAGTGATTCTTACTGTGTGACCTGATTATGATTGTGTTAAAAAGGCTTTTTTTAAAACCATAACTGTAAGCCAGTACCAACACACCCACACACACAGCCTACACACCAGAAAAGATGGAATAAGTGCAGTGCTTTCAGTTCAGTTAAATAGTGCTGGAAGAAAGATTAGCAACTTTTAAAACTGACTTTGATCAGTTCATTTAACATGATTTAGAATCTGTATTTATTGTCGATTGTAAATTGTGAGTAGGATAATGTCTAATATTTGTACACTTTTTCATTAATTTCATTATAGTGATCACATTGATCCAAATTAGATTATCAACATGAATTCATACTCATTGTAATATATATAT